>JAVJIF010012935.1:0-89966 GCA_038442645.1 Agave tequilana
ATTGGCCTGAACTAGGCCTTATTAGAGCTGAAAGGGCCAAAACAGGGAGAAAACAAGTTTTTAAGAGCCGAGAGTAGTATTACAAAGTTTTTTATAAATAACCACTATAAGTTAAACTTTTTTTTTTATCTTAATTTGTAAGTTTGATCAAAAGTGAAACTTTCAGCCTGATTGGCCTTATAAGAATCGAAAAGGGACTAAACGGGAAGAAAACATAGTTTTCAAAGGCCGTGAATAATATTATTATAGTTTTTATGTACAATTACTACTAATAATTAACCTTGTTTTCAGTGTTAATTGGGAGTTTGATCAAGATCAAACTTTCAGCCCTGATTGGTAGGTCTTATAAGAGCCAAATAGGGACCAAAAATAGAGGAAACATCGTTTTCAAGGGCTGTGAAAGGTATTACATAATTTATATGTACAATTACGACTAATTAACCTTATTTCTAGTGTTGTTGTGAAGTTTGACTCGAAGTCAAACTTTCAGCCCTATTTGGTCTGGACAAGACCTTATAATAATAAGAGCCGAATAAGGTACAAACGGGGAAAACAAGGTTACCAAGAGCAAGGAGAAGTAATACATAATTTTACGTATAATTACTACTAAATAAACTTGTTTCTCGTCTTAATTGGGAAGTTTTACCAAAAGTCAAACTTTCAGCCCCGATTGGTCTGACTAGGCTTTATAAGAGCCGAATAGGGACCAAACGGGAGGAAAACATGGTTTTCTAGGGCCACGAATGGTATACATAGTTTCTATGTACAATTACTACTAATTAACTTTTTTCTAGTGTTAATTGAAAAGTTTGACCAAGAGTTAAAATTTCAGCCCCGATTGGCCTGAGTAAGCCTTATAAGAGCCGATTAGGGCCCAAACGGGGAGAAACGAGATTTCAAGAACCGAGAGTAGTATGACAAAGTTTTATAATATAATTACCACTAATTAAACTTGTTTTTAGTCTTAATTATAAAGTTTAGCTAAAAGTCAAACCTTCAGTCTTATTAGCCTGAATTAGGCCTTATTAGTGCCGAATAGGACCAAAACGGGAGAAAATAAGGTTTTCAACTGTGAGAGTGGTATTACATAGTTTTTATGTACAATTAGTACTAATTAACCTTATTCTAGTGTTAATTAGAATGTTTGACCAATAGTCAAACTTTCAGCCCTTATTAGTCTGAACTAGGCCTTATAAGAGCCGAATAAAGCAAAAACAGGGAGGAAAACGAGGTTTCCAAGAGATGGGAGTAGAATAACAAAGTTTTTATGTATAATTATTACTAATTAATTATTTTTCAAAGTTTGACCAAAAGTCAAACTTTCATCCCCGATTAGCCTGAACTAGGCCTTATAGAGCCGAATAGGGACCAAACGGGAGGAAAACATGGTTTTCAAGGGCCGTAAATAGTATTACATAGTTTCTATATACAATTAATACTAATTAACCTTATTTTTAGGTTTGACCAAAAGTCAAATTTCAGCCCCGATTGGCGTGAACTAAGCCATATAATATCTGATTAGAGCCCAAAAGGGGAGAAAAGGAGGTTTTCAAGAGCTGAGAGTAGTAATACATAATTTTTATGTATAATTACTACAAATTAAACTATTTCTAGTCTTAATTGAGAAGTTTTACTAAAAGTCAAGTTTTCAGTCCCGATTAGCCTGAAGTAGGCCTTATATGAGCCGAATAGGACCAAACGGGAGGAAAACATGATTTTCAAGGGCCGAGAATGGTATTACATAGTTTATGTACAATTTCTATTATTAAGCTTTTTTCTAGTGTTAATTGGGAAGTTTGACCAGAACTGAAACTTTTAGCCCCTAGGCCCGGAAAAGGGCCTTATAAGAGCCTAATAGGGTCCGAAACGGGAGAAAATAAGGTTTTCATGTGCTGAGAGTGGTATTACATAGTTTCTATGTTACAATTAGTACTAATTAACCTTATTTTAGTGTTAATGGAAAGTTTGACCAAAAGTCAAACTTTCAGCCCATATCAGCCTGAAACTAGGCCTTATAAGAGCCGAACAAAGCCCAAACGGGAGAAAACGAGGTTTCAAGAGCGGGAGTAGAATGACATAGTTTTTATGTATAATTAATACTAATTAAACTTATTTCTACGTTTGACCAAAAGTAAAACTTTCCCTCCAATTGGCTTGAACTAGGCCTTATAAGTGCCAAAAGAGACCAAACGGGAGGAAAAAATGGTTTTCAACGCCGTGAATTGTATTACATAGTTTCTATGTATAATTAATACTAATTATCTTGTTATGGTGTTAATTGGGAAGTTTGATCAAAAGTCAAACTTTGAGCCCCTATTAGCGTGAACTAGCCTTATAATAGCCGATTAAGGCCCAAACGGAGAGAAAACAAGATTTTCAAGAGTCGAGAGTAGTAATACATAGTTTCTATGTATAATTACTACAAATTAAACTTATTTCAAGTTTATTGAGACGTTTACTAAAAGTCAAGTTTTCAGCCCCGATTGGCCTGAGTAGGCCTTATAAGAGCCGAATAGGCACTAAACGGGAGGAAAACATGATTTTCAAGGGCAGAGAATGGTATTACGTAATTCTATGTACAATTTCTATTGATTAACTTTTTTCTTGTGTTAATTGGGAAGTTTTACCAGAACTGAAACTTTAGCCCCTATTGGCCCGAAAGGGCCTTATTCTGCCTAATAGGGTCCAAACGGGGAGAAAAATACAGTTTCAAAAGTCAGAAGTACTAATATATAGTTTTTATGATAATTACTACTAATTATACTAGTTTCTAGTCTTAACTGAGAAGTTTTAAAAAAAGTTGAAACTTTCGGTCCCGATGGTCTGAAGAAGACCTTACAATGGCCGATTAAGGACCAAACGGAGGGAAAACGCGACTTTAAGAGCTGAGAGTAATAATACATAGTTTTCATGTTTAATTATACTAATTAAACTAGTTTCTAGTGTTAATTGAGAATACCAAGAGCCAAACTTTCAGCCTCGATTAGCCTGAATAGACCTTATATGAGCCGAATAGGGCCCAAACGAGAGAAAACATGGTTCAAGGGCTAAGAGTGGTATTGTATAGTTTCTATATACATTATTACTAATTAACCTTATTTCTAATATTAAATTGGAAAATTTGATCAAAAGTCAAGCTTCAGCCCTGATTAACCTGAACTAGTCCTTATAAGAGCCTAATACGTCTAATCGGGAGAAAATATAATTTCAAAAGCCGAAAGTGGTAATACATAGTTTTTATGTATAATAATACTAATAAAACTAGTTTCTAGTCTTAATTGAGAAATTTGACTAAAAGTCAAAACTTTCAGCCCTGATTGGCCTGAACTGGGCCTCATAAGAGTCGAATAGGGACCAAACGGGAGGAAAACATGGTTTTCAAAGGCCTGAATGGTGTTACATTATTTTTATGTACAATTACTAATAATTTGCCTTGTTTCTAGTGTAATGAGAAAGTTTGACCAGAAGTCAAATTTCAGTTCCGATTGGCTTAAACTAGGCATTATAATAGCCGATTAGGGCCGAAACAGGGAGAAAATGAGTTTTCAAGAGTCATTAGCAGTGGCACATAGTTTTTCTGTATAATTATTACTATTTAAACTAGTTTCTAATCTTAATTGGAAAGTTTTACTAAAAATCAGACTTTCAGCCTCGATTGGCGTAAACTACACCTTATAAGAGTCGAATAATGACTAAACGGGAGGAAAAATATGGTTTCAAGGACCGTTAAAAGGTATTACATAGTGCTATGTACAATTACTACTGAATAACCTTATTTCTAGTGTTAATTGAGAAGTTTGACTAAAATTGAAACTTTCAGCTCCTATTGGCCTGAATTAGGCCATATTCGGGTCCAATCAGAGAGAAAATACAGTTTCAAAAGTAAGGAGTTGTATTATATTATTTTTATGTATAATTTTTACTAAATAAGTTTATTTCTAGTATTAATTGGAAAGTTTGACTAAAAGTCAAACTTCAGCCCTTATAGGCCTGAACTAGGCCTTTAGAGCCGAATATGATACAACCGGAAGAAAACATGTTTTTCAAGAGCTTAAAGTGGTATTACATAGTTTCTATGTACAATTACTACTAATTTATTTTATTTCTAGCATTAATTGGGATTACTGACCTAAAGTCAAACTTGCATCTCAGATTGGCCTTGGCCGCTAAATATTAGCCGAATGAGGTCCAAATAAAGAAAAATTGAGGTTTTCAAGTATCGGGAGTAGTAATAAATAGTTTTTGTGTGTAATTACTACTAATTAAACCTTTTTCTAGTCTTAATTTGAAGGTTACGAAAAGTTAAACTTTCAGCCCCGATTGGCCTGAACCAGGTCTTATATAAGAGCCATATAGGGCCCAAACGGGGAGAAACCATGGTTTTCAGGATTCGGGAGTTGTTCACATAGTTTCTATGTATAAAGTGAAATTCTTAATTTGTAACTTTGATCAAAAGTGAAATTGTTTTAAGTTTTACTATAACTATAACTAAGGCGGTTTCCCATTAGGGCGCTATACTACTAATTAAAATGTTTTTAAGTTTTAATTAGGAAGTTTGACCAAAAGTCGAACGTTAAGCCTTATTGGCCTGAACTAGGCCTTATTTGAGCTGAATAGGGCTAAAACAGGGAGAGAAAACGAGGTTTTTAAGAGCCAAGAGTAGTATTACATAGTTTTTATATATAACCACTATAAGTTAAACTTTTTTTTATTCTTAATTTGTAAGTTTGATCAAAAGTGAAACTTTCAGCCCTGATTGGCCTTATAAGAATCGAAAAGGGACCAAACGGGAGGAAAACATGGTTTTCTAGGGCCATGAATGGTATTACATAGTTCTATATATAATTACTACTAATTAACTTTGTTTCTAGTGTTAATTGAAAAGTTTGACCAAGAGTTAAACTTTCAGCCCCGATTGGCCTGAGTATGCCTTATAAGAGCGATTAGGGCCCAAACGGGAGAAAATGAGATTTTCAAGAACCGAGAGTAGTATGACATTGTTTTTATATATAATTACCATTAATTAAACTTGTTTTTAGTCTTAATGTAAAGTTTAACTAAAAGTCAAACCTTCACTCTTATTAGCCTGAATTAGGCCTTATTAGAGCCGAATAGGACCAAAACGGGAGAAAATAAGGTTTTTCAAGTACTGAGAGTGGTATTACATAATTTTTATGTACAATTGTTCTAATTAATCTTATTTCTAATGTTAATTAGAAAGTTTGACCAATAGTCAAACTTGCAGCCCTTATTAGTCGAACTAGGCCTTATAAGAGCCGAATAAAGCACAAACATGGAGAAAATAAGGTTTTCAAAAAGATGGGAGTAGAATAACATAGTTTTTATGTATAATTATTACTAATTAAACTTATTTCTAAGTTTAACCAAAGTCAAAATTTTATCCCAGATTAGCCTGAACTAGGCCTTAGAGAGCCGATAGGGACCAAACGGGTGAAAAACATGATTTTCAAGGGCCGTGAATAGTATTACATAGTTTCTATATACAATTACTACTAATTAACCATGTTTATAGTGTTAATTGAGAAGTTTGACCAAAAGTCAAACTTTTCAGCCCGATTGGCGTGAACAAAGCCATGTAATAGCTGATTAGAGCCCAAAAGGGGAGGGAAAACGAGGTTTTTCAAGAGCTGAGAGTAGTAATACATAATTTTATGTATAATTACTACAAATTAAACTATTTTCTAATCTTAATTGAGACGTTTTATTAAAAGTCAAGTTTTCAGCCCGATTGGCCTAAGTAGGCCTATAAGAGCGAATAGGGACCAAACGGGAGGAAAACATGATTTTCAAGGGCCGAGAATGGTTATTACATAGTTCTATGTACAATTTCTATTGATTAAGCTTTTTTCTAGTGTTAATTGGAAAGTTTGACCAGAACTGAAACTTTTAGCCCCTATTGGACGAAAAGGGCCTTATAACGCAATAGGGTCCGAAACGGGAGAAAATAAGGTTTTCATGTGCTGAGAGTGGTATTACATAGTTTTTATGTACAATTAGTACTAATTAACCTTATTTCTAGTGTTAATTAGAAAGTTTGACCAAAAGTAAACTTTCAGCCCATATCAGCCTAAACTAGGCCTTATAAGAGCCGAACAAAGCCCAAACAGGGAGAAAATGAGGTTTTCAAGAGCCGGAAATAGAATGACATAGTTTTTATGTATAATTAATACTAATAGACTTATTTTACGTTTGACCAAAAGTTTAAACTTTCAGCTCCGATTGGCCTGAATAAGGCCTTATAAGAGCCAAATAGAGACCAAACGGGAGGAAAACATGGTTTTCAAGGGCCATGGTATTACATAGTTTCTTTGTATAATTCTACTAATTAATCTTGTTTATGGTGTTAATTAGGAAGTTTGACCAAAAGACAAACTTTGAGCCCCGATTGGCGTGAAGGCCTTATAATAGCCGATTAAGGCCCAAACAGAAGGAGGGAGAGGAAAACGAGGTTTTCAAGAGCCGAGAGTAGTAATACATAGTTTTTTATGTATAATTATTACAAATTAAACTATTTTTAGTCTTAATTGAGAAGTTTTACTAAAGTCAAGTTTTTTATCCCTAATGGCCTGAAGTAGGCCTTATAAGAGTTGAATAGGGACCAACGGGAGAAAAACAAGATTTTCAAGGGCCGAGAATGGTATTACGTAGTTCTATGTACAATTTCTATTGATTACCTTTTTCTTCTGTTAATTGGGTAGTTTTACCATAACTGAAACTTTTAGCCACTATTGGCCCGGAAAAGGACCTTATAAGAGCCTAACAGGGTCCAAACAAGGAGAAAGTACAGTTTTCAAAAGTCAGGAGTAGTAATATATAGTTTTTATGTATAATTACTACTAAGTATACTAGTTTCTAGTCTAAATTGAGAAGTTTTACCAAAAGTGAATCTTTCTAATAGCCGATTAATAACCTTATAATAGTCGATTAAGGCCCAAACGGGGAGGGGGGGAAAACGAGATTTTCATGAGCCCGAGAGTAGTAATACATAGTTTTTATGTATAATTACTACAAATTAAACTAGTTTCTAGTCTTAATTGAGAAGTTTTACTAAAAGTCAAGTTTTCAGCCCGATGGCCTGAAATAGGCCTTATAAGAGCCGAATAAGGACTAAACGGGTGGAAAACATGATTCTATATACAATTTCTATTGATTAACCTTTTTTCTTGTGTTAATGGAAGTTTTACCAAAACTGAAACTTTAGCCATATTGGCGCGAACAGGGCCTTATAAGAGCCTAATAGGGTCCAAACGGGAGAAAATACAGTTTTCAAAAGTCAGGAGTAGTAATATATAGTTTTTATGTATAATTATACTAATTATACTAGTTTCTACTCTTAAATGAGAAGTTTTACCAAAAGTGAAGCTTTCAGTCCCGATTGCTCTGAACAAGACTTTATAATGGCCGATTAAGGCCCAAACGGAGAGAAAACGCGGGTTTCAAGAGCTGAGAGTAATAATACAGTTTTCATGTATAATTACTACTAATTAAACTAGTTTCTACTCTTAATTGAGAATACCAAGAGTCAAACTTTCAGCCCCGATTAGCCTGAACTAGACCTTATATGAGCCGAATAGGACCCAAACGGGAGAAAACATTGTTTTCAAGGGTTGAGAGTGGTATTGTATAGTTTCTATATACAATTATTACTAATAACCTTGTTTCTAATATTAAATTGGAAAATTTGAACAAAAGTCAAACTTTCAGCCCTGATTAAACTGAACTAGTCCTTATAAGAGCCAATATCGTATATATCGCAATCGGGGAGAAAATATAGTTTCAAAAGCCGAAAGTAGTAATATATAGTTATAAGTATAATTACTACTAATTAAACTAGTTTCTAGTCTTAATTGAGAAGTTTGACTTAAAAGTCAAACTTTCAGCCCTGATTGGCCTGAACTGCGCTCATTAGAGCCGAAATAGGGACCAAACGGGAGGAAAAACTTGGTTTTCAAAGGCCCTGAATAGTGTTACATTATTTTTTTGTACATTACTAATAATTAGCCTTGTTTCTAGTGTTAATGAGAAAGTTTGACCAAAAGTCAAAATTTAGTTTGATTGGCTAAACTAGGCATTATAATAGCCGATTGGCCTAAACAGGAGAGAAAATGAGGTTTTCAAGAGTCATAGCAGTAGCATAGTTTTTCTGTATAATTATTACTATTTAAACTAGTTTATAATCTTAATTGGAAAGTTTTACCAAAAATCAAACTTTCAGCCTCGATTGGCCTAAACTACACCTATAAGAGTCGAATAATGACTAAACGGGAGGAAAATATGGTTTTCAAGGGCGTAAAAGGTATTACATAGTGCTATGTACAATTACTACTGAATAACCTTATTTCTAGTGTTAATTGAGAAGTTTGACTAAAATTGAAACTTTCAGCTCCTATTGGCCTGAATTAGGACTTATAAGAGCCTAATGGGACCAATCAGAGAGAAAATACAGTTTTCAAAAGTCAGGAGTTGTATTATATTGTTTTTAGGTATAATTATTACTAAATAAACTTGTTTCTAGTATTAATTAGAAAGTTTGACTAAAAGTCAAACTTTCAGCCCTTATAGGCCTGAACTAGGCCTTATAGAGCGAATATGAGGAAGAAAACATGATTTTCAAGAGCTTAGAGTGGTATTACATAGTTTTTATGTACAATTACTACTAATTATTTTATTTCTAGCGTTAATTGGGATTACTGACCTAAGTCAAACTTGTATTTAGTCTTAATTATAAGAGCCGATTAGGGCCCAAACGGGGGGAGAAATGTGGTTTTCAAGAGCCGAGAGTAGTATGACATAGTTTTTATGTATAATTACTACTAATTAAACTTGTTTTTAGTCTTAATTATAAAGTTTGACCAAAAGTCAAAACCTTCAGTTCTTATTAGCCTAAACTAGCCTCATTAGAGACGAATAGGACCCAAACGTGAGAAAACAAAGTTTTCAAGTGCTGAGAGTGGTATTACATAATTTTTATGTTCAAATTGTACTATTAACCTTATTTCTAGTGTTAATTGTAAAGTTTGATCAATAGTCAAACTTTCAGGCCTTATTAGTCTGAAGTAGGCCTTATAAGAGCCGAATAAAGCACAAATAGGGAGAAAATGAGGTTTTTAAGAGATAGGAGTAGAATAACATAGTTTTTATGTGTAATTACTACTAATTAAACTTATTTCTAAGTTTGACAAAAGTCAAACTTTCATCCCTGATTAGCCTGAACTAGGCCTTATAGAGCCTAATTAGGGACCAAACGGGAGAAAAACATGATTTCAAGGGCCGTGAATAGTATTACATAGTTTCTATGTACAATTACTACTAATTAACCTTGTTTATAGTTTAATGAGAAATTTGACAAAATTCAAACTTTCAGCCCCGATTAGCGTGAAACTAAGCCTTATATTAGCTGATTAGAGCCCAAAAAGGGGAGAAAACGTAGTTTCCAAGAGCTGAGAGTATACATAATTTTTATGTATAATTACTATAAATTAAACTATTTCTAGTCTTAATTGAGAAGTTTTACTAAAAGTCAGTTTTCAGGCCCGTGTGGCCTGAAGTAGGCCTTATAAGAGCCGAATCGGGACCAAAAGGGAGGAAAACATGATTTTCAAGGGCCGAGAATGGTATTACGTTGTTCTATATACAATTTCTATTGATTAAGCTTTTTCTTGTGTTAATTGGGAAGTTTGACCAGAACTGAAACTTTTAGCCCCAATTGACCCGAAAATGGCCTTATAAGAGCCTAATAGGGTCCAAAACGGGAGAAAATAAGGTTTTCATGTGCTGAGAGTGCTGTTACATAGTTTTTATGTACAATTAGTACTAATTAACCTTATTTCTAGTGTTAATTGGAAAGTTTGACCAAAAGTCAAACTTTTAGCCCATATCAGCCTGAACTAGGCCTTATAAGAGCCGAACAAAGCCCAAACAGGGAGAAAACGAGGTTTTCAAGAGCCGGGAGTAGAATGACATAGTTTTTATGTATAATTACTACTAATTAAACTTATTTCTATGTTTGACCAAAAGTAAAACTTTCATCTCCGATTGGCCAGAAGTAGGCCTTATAAGAGCCAAATAGAGACCAAACGGGAGGAAAACTTGGTTTTCAAGGGCCCGTGAATAGTATTACATGGTTTGTAAGTATAATTAGTACTAATTAATCTTGTTATGGTGTTAATTGAGTAATATGACCAAAAGTCAAACTTTGAGCCCCGATTGGCATGAACTAGGCCTTATAATAGCCGATTAAGGCCCAAACAGGGAGAAAACGAGGTTTTCAAGAGCCGAGAGAAGTAATACATAGTTTTTATGTATAATTACTACAAATTAAACTAGTTTCTAGTCTTAATTGAGAAGTTTACTAAAAGTCAAGTTTTCAGCCTGATTGGCCTGAAGTAGGCCTTATAAGAGCCGAATATGGACCAAACGGGAGGAAAACATGAATTTCAAGGGCTGAGAATGGTATTACGTAGTTCTATGTACAATTTCTATTGATTAAGCTTTTTCTTGTGTTAATTGGGAAGTTTGACCAGAACTGAAACTTTTAGCCCCTATTGGCCCGAAAAGGGCCTTATAAGAGAGCCTAATAGGGTCCGAAACGGGAGAAAATAACGTTTTCATGTGCTTAGAGTGGTGTTACATAGTTTTTGTGTACAATTAGTACTAATTAACCTTATTTCTAGTGTTAATTGGAAAGTTTGACCAAAAGTCAAATTTTCAGCCCATATCAGCCTGAACTAGGCCTTATAAGAGCCGAACAAAGCGCAAACAGGGAGAAGATGAGGTTTTCAAGAGCCGGGAGTAGAATGATATAGTTTTTATGAATAATTAATACTAATTAAACTTATTTCTATGTTTGACCAAAAGTAAACTTTCATCTCCGATTGGCCTGAACTAGGCCTTATAAGAGCCAAATAAAGACCAAACGGGAGGAAAACATGGTTTTCAAGGGCCGTGAATAGTATTACATAGTTTCTATGTATAATTACTACTAATTAATCTTGTTTATGGTGTTAATTGGAAAGTTTGACCAAAAGTCAAACTTTGAGCCCCGATTGGCGTGAACTAGGCCTTATAATAGCCGATTAAGGCCCAAACGGGGAGAAAACGAGATTTTCAAGAGAGACGAGTTAATACATAGTTTTTATGTATAATTACTACAAATTAAACTAGTTTCTAGTCTTAATTGAGAAGTTTTACTAAAAGTCAAGTTTTCAGCCCTGATTGGCCTGAAGTAGGCCTTATAAGAGCCGAATAGGGACCAAATGGGAGGAAAACATGATTTTCAAGGGCCGAGAATGGTATTACGTAGTTCTATGTACAATTTTTATTGATTAACCTTTTTCTTGTGTTAAATGGGAAGTTTTATCAGTACTGAAACTTTTAGTCCCTTTGGCCCGAAAAGGGCCTTATAAGAGCCTAACAGGGTCCAAATGGGAGAAAATACAGTTTTCAAAAGTCAGAGTAGTAGTATATATAGTTTTTATGTATAATTACTGCTAATTATACTAGTTTCTAGTCTTAATTGAGAAGTTTTACCAAAAGTGAAACTTTCAGTCTCGATTGGCCTTATAAGTTAAACTTTTTTTTATTTTTGATTTGTAAGTTTGATCAAAAGTGAAACTTTCAGCCCTGATTGGCCTTATAAGAATCGAAAAGGGACTAAACGGGAAAAAAACATGGTTTTAAAGGGCCGTGAATGGTATTACATAGTTTTTATGTACAATTACTACTAATTAACCTTGTTTTCAGTGTTAATTGGGAAATTTGATAAAGAGTCAAACTTTCAGGTCCGATTGGCCAGAACTAGGTCTTATAAGAGCCGAATCGGGACCAAAAGGGAGGAAAACATAGTTTTCAAGGGCTGTGAATGGTATTACATAGTTTATATGTACAATTACAACTAATTAACCTTAATTTCTAGTGTTATTGAGAAATTTGACTAAAAGTCAAACTTTCAGCCCAGTTTGGTCTGGACTAGACCTTATAACATAAGAGCGGAATAAGGTACAAACGGGAAAAATAAGGTTTCCAAGAGCAAGGAGAAGTAATACATAATTTTATGTATAGTTACCACTAATTAAACTTGTTTTCATCTTAATTGGAAAGTTTTACCAAAGTCAAACTTTCAGCCCAGATTGGTCTGAATTAGGCTTTATAAGAGCCGAATAGGGACCAAACGGGAGGAAACATGGTCTTCTAGGGCCATGAATGGTATTACATAGTTTCTATGTATAATTACTACTAGTTAACTTTGTTTCTAGTGTTAATTGGAAAGTTTGACCAATAGTCAAACTTTCAGCCCCGATTGGCCTGAATTAGGCCTTATAAGAGCCGATTAGAGCCCAAACGGGGAGAAAATGAGGTTTTCAAGAGCCCGAGTAGTATGACATAGTTTTTATGTATAATGATTAGGAAAGGATAGTGTGGTAGATTGCACAGATATTATGTAAAAGAGATAAGGTTTAGATTCAACCTTAGTGCTTGATCATTCCACAAATGTATTTCAAATGGTTAAATATACCCTTTCCTATCTCCGTTATAGCATGGGCTATACGAGTCGATTCTCAGGGAGAGCTTGCGATGGAAGCGTTACGGTTGGTAGTGAAGATAGAAAACGAAGATTCTTCTTTGCTCAAAAGAATAAAGAATCGTTGGAAAAAGAAATAAAAGAATGGGTGGCTTTGTTCATGATGGAAAATGAAAAGAAATCAAAATCAAGATTGGATTTCTTATTAACACTAAAAGAAAAGAAAACTTTAGAAGACTTTGAAGGTGAAGAAAACCATGGCTAGCTAACCTTACTTCCTTGCTAAAAACTTTACTAAACTCCGTGATGATGAATGCATGCCTCATGTTGATTCATCGGCAAAGATTTGTCTTGCGTGTTGGTCTAATTACTTTCCCACTTGGATGACGGGTGATCATTCTTGGACTTGTCTTGTAGCCTCATAGATGTCATTGGCCTACAAATTAGACTTTCAATAATGGAATCAAAAGAGCTACACTCAAGGATGCTAAGGAAGAGGATACAACATTCATTAATGGACATAAAGAAGTTGTACAACAAATAGCATATTGGTGATCCATCTCCATGTTCCATCAAGGCACTTGTTCTAGACAAGGCTCTAAATGAGGCACACATGAATCATATGGAGAATTACAACAAGAACTTGCCAAGCAATGAAAGTAACCCATCGGAGAAGAGAAGAAGACCATACAACTTGCAAGATTAAAGATAGCAATCACCATGAGTTAGTAGTTAGCAAGGTAAGTGGTTAGCTAGACATGAGAAGAAAGAATTAGCTACTAGCCATTAGAAAAGCAAAACAAAGCATGAATAAAATTGCAAGTAAAGTAAAGCTAGAAGTAAAGAAAGCAATAAGTAATACTAGAAAATGCTCAAGTAGAGAAGAAGAGAATGGATCAATCCTTGCTTCACAAGTTGTCACTCCTTGATGTACACAAGCTCTCTCTCTTACAACTCTCTTTTGCAGAATTTCTAGGGAGGAAGAAGAGGGAGACTAAAAACCTAGAGAATACTAAAACAAAATACAAGACTTTCCCTAATTTCTCCTCTCTTCTCTGTTCTCCCTTTTTACGAAGCCCTTGGTCCAGTATTTATGGCTCAGAGAGAAGTCTCCAGAAGATGGGACAGCTGGCAAAATCTGGCGCCCAACGGCCCTAGATTTGCGGTGGAAACGCGGCAACTTGCGGCAGTTCTGTGGCGTTGGCCAACAACTTTTGTTGTGAGTTTGTTACGGTTGTTATCCACGTGGCCTTCTGGAAGATTGAGTTGGCGTGAGGAATTCTCTAGATCCTGGATTCAAATCTTGGGCTTTTGGGCTTTTGAATTAATCTCTTTAATTATTGCTAATTAAAGAGATTTGGGCTTTTCTCCATTGAGTGTGGACCTGCGAAAATATAGAGAAGATGAGTAAAAATCATATTTTTATTTTCAAAAATGCATGGGAATGATATGGTAAAATATGCAGAATTGTGTAACAATCACACCCCCACACTTATTCTTTTGCTCGTCCCGAGCAAAACAAAGAAAAAGAAAAAGAAAAACTATACTACCAATTATTATACACTTTCGCAGGTGACGCGATTGCACTGAGCGTGTGCAACAAGCCGTAAACCTCTAGATTACCCTAGAGGAGGAGTGTTGTCTCCTGAGGGTTTTCAGCGGATTGCACCCACAAAATTCATAAAGAAAGAAGACAAATGTTAGTGTTTTGAAAACGCATTTTGAAAGAGAGACATGTTTTCGAACTATTTTTGCAAAAATATAAGTAATCTAAGGTCATAAGTCCACCTATAATCATTCTTCTTAAACTTAGTCTCTATGCAAGATCTTGTCTTCAATTAAGGTAAGAATTCAAAATTGGATTGAATATTTTATCCTCATAAAACCTAGATAGTATGCACACCGTGACAGTGAAGATTTCTGGGATTTCAACTCTAACCATCAAGCCATTTATTATCTATATATATATTATTATTCTTATTCTTCCCTTAGTTTAGGCTTTCTAGTTCACCCTTGTAACGAGCCTATAACGATGACTCCCAAACCAGTCGGTCTTAGGGCACCAGATGAGAAAACATCCCTCAGGTTTAAGGACTCGAGTGAAAAAGGCCACAAAACTAAAGGGGATTATTTATTTCCTTTACCACCGTTAGGCGTGAATAATCATGCTTCTTGAGGCACAATTATCCAGCTAATAGAGATGTTTTATTATATATATATATATTTTTTTATATTTTTTTATTTTTATGGCATTTTGGTCTTTTTTTCTATCCCAAGAAATGTGTAAGTGTGAAGTGCCTACTATCTAAGGCAAAAATTCAAGATAAAAATATCTCCTCAATTTTTCTTACTTAGCCTATAATTTCAAACAAGATCTATTATTTCAACTAGGTTTAAGATGTCATAATTAAGGCTTTCTTAATTTCTAAGATACATCTTAATTTTCTAAAAATAGATCAAAACATTTGTCTCTTATTTCAAAAAGTTTTTTTTTTTATTATATTTTTTTATTTCTAAAAGAAGTGTAAAAGAAAGAAAATCTAATTCTAAAAGAAGTGTAAAAGAAAGAAAATCTAAAACTCTATGTTAGTAAACCCTCCCAACACTTATTTCATGCATTGTCCTCAATGCATTATGATATATGTATGCATGAAACAAAATAGAGAGGGAAGGAAAAAAATTACCTTAAGGTGGTGGTTCCGGTGGCGGTCTGATTGGTCCACGAAATGTGGCCCAATCAACTTTACTTTGGGTTTGGAGGAACCCACCAGAAATATCATGAATACAACCCACTAAAAAGATAAATCCATGAAGGATCTTTATTAAGTATTTAACCCCATCTAATTTCCATTTTTCACAATTTATTTCGGAGTCAAATTTGTCAACCACCTCGTTCCAGAATGGTGTATGAAATGATAGAACAGTTGACTTGGACTCAGGAAGGACAGGAACTAATACCGACTCAGGAAGGTGACTTAAGTCAAGTAAAGGTTCAGGAGACGAAATGAGTTCAGGAATTGGGTCCAAGTCAAGAAATTGAAACTCCAGTCCACATGTATTGTCCAACAATAGAATGTGACCTAATATGGGTGTTATCTTTTACTTCCAATATTAAGGAATTCTAACTCATCGCCATACAATTCTTCAAAACTAAGGTCAACATCTTCCGTCAGAATTGTACAATCAGTTTCAGAAGTAAAGAGATTCTGAGAATCTAGGTCACATTTCTCATGTAGTTCAATACAAAAGAATGGAGAACTTGCCAATTTGTCAATAGTATCTTCAGAAGTGTATAATTGGTCAAGTTCAATATGATCCTCAAAGATGGGTGATTCAACTTCATTATGAATTGGGACAGGATCCAATGTCGATTCCGGGAAAAGATTGAAGTCAGGTAAAGTTACCTGTGTCATTATTGAATCAGGAAAAAGAATTGAATCACTAAGTTGGGGTTCAAGATCACATTCCTCATGTAGTTCAATCCACAAAAAAGTGAACTTGCCAATTTATCAATGGGACTTTCAAAAGTATGAAATTGGTCAAGTTCAATATGATCATCATAAAATTTTGGTGATTCAATTTTACAATGGATAGGCACTGGATCCAATACTGACTTTGAAAATGGAGTGAAATCAGATAAAGATACGGGAGTCATTATTGGATCAGGAAGTAGAATTGAATCATCAAGTGGAAGTTTAGGATCATATTCATGTTCAAGTTCAATTTCAGGAAATGGAAAACTTGCCAAAATGTCAATGGGATTTGAAGTTTGGACAAGTTCAGGTGGTTGTGCTGAAATTGAATCATGATTTCCAAAATGACAGGAGTCTTGAGTCATATCAATAGAGTGTGGCATAGCTGAATTAGTCAAAGGTTGATAAGATAGAGTCTCCTCATTCCTATAGATGTTAACCAATTGACTCAATTGTTCATCCACCTTATTGAAAGACTCAGCACGTGTTTTTTGATATTATAACAAAGACTCTTGCAAGATGTCTATACTCTTTTCTAAACGTGATATTTCTACAGATGGCTGCTCTAGAATGGGAGTATAAGAATCTTGACTTTGGAAAGTTTGTGAATAATGTGAGTCACAAATGTGTGTAGATTGAAGTTTGGACTCACACAAGAGTTCTTTACTCGTTTCCAAGGTAAATGGTTGTTCATTATGAAAAGGTGGAACTGAGTAAGACTCTTGAAAATACTGTGGAATTGGAGAGGCCAATATTTGCAGTTTTTGCTCGGCCCTTTGTAATTGGCTTCTAAACTCCTTAGTAACTCAGATTTTTCTTCAATTGGTGGTTCAAAAAAAGGAGTATGAGAAGCAAAATCGGGAAATAGATGTTGTGGATATTGTGGACTTGGTGGATATGGTGGACAAGGAGTTTGAGAATTTGACTCGGGGTACGTGAATCCCCAATTACTTGGTGAAGAGTTGAAATTATTTTGGAATTATAGTTATTAGATGGGGGGTATGGGTCATATTGATTCGGATAAGGCCAACCCGGCGTATGTGGTTGGTGCATATTGTAAAACACCGGGTTGGAATTATCCGAATATGAAGTCGGTGTGAAATATGGATTATTATTAGGATGGAAAGAATTGTGATTGTTGAATGCCATATCACACAATGAAATACAAACAAAAAGAAACAAACAAATAAACAATCAAGAAAGAAAAAATTCTAACCTAAGTTAGGGTAGACCTATGACCTAGACGACTCCTAACTGATTAGACCGTCCACGGGAGGTTAGTGTAGACTTTGGCCACAAGCTAATCAGCCAGGAAAGGTCAAGGTTGTTGGGAGGTTTTCCGTCAGAGACGTTCCTTAATTAAGTAACCACCAACCTTCGGGCTTTCGGCCCTCAATCCCTTTCCTAGACACTGATTTTGCAAGAGTCAATTTTCAACACTTTTCCCCCTTAGGATAATCTCCTAAATGAGTCCGAGATGTCCCCTAGGGCCAACGTCTATTTTTTTATTAAATTAGGCTTGGGTTAGTGAGTGCTGGGATGGTGGTTTCGGGCTAAGGAAAGGGTGATAAAATCCCCACCTTATCTTATTTATGGGTTATGCCCTTAAAATTGGATTGTGCAAGTGTACGAGATATAACAAGGATTCACTCAAAGCATGAAAATCAAGCAAGAGATGATTCCTAGTCTACATGCAATGCAAAACGTACCTTGCCTCCAGCACTCTTCAACAGTAAAAGTAAATGAATTGAAAAGACACGTGCCTAATGATGCAAATGTCTAAACAATTTTTAACGATTTCAACCAATTTTTTACTGTTGACTTTATTAGCAGGAGTATGGTGAAGAATACAAGAAATTAAGTACTGCAGCAGATGTGTTTTGCAGAATCAGAAGCCCTGCAGAAAGCTTGTTAGGAGTTCACTCCTCCTTGCCGCAAATCCGCGGCAAATGCCGTGGAATTGCGGCAATTCAGAGGGATCCTGGTCTCTGCTTTCTAAAGCAGAGGCCCAGGTCCACTTATATGTCACTGCAATGCTATTTTTCCTGTTTCTTCACCTGTAACCTGCAACAGAGAAGAAAATTCGTTTAGTTCTTCACTTGAAATCAAAAACCGTTGCTCTCCCGGCAACGGCGCCAAAAATTTGATTAGGTAAAGGATAGTGTGGTAGATTGCACAGATATTATGTAAAAGAGATAAGGTTTAGATTCAACCTTAGTGCTTGATCATTCCACAAATGTATTTCAAATGGTTAATATACCCTTTCCTATCTCCGTTATAGCATGGGCTATACCGAGTCGATTCTCAGGGAGAGCTTGCGATGGAAGCGTTACGATTGGTAGTGAAGATAGAAAACGAAGATTCTTCTTTGCTCAAAAGAATAAAGAATCGTTGGAAAAAGAAATAAAAGAATGGGTGGCTTTGTTCATGATGGAAAATGAAAAGAAATCAAAATCAAGATTGGATTTCTTATTAACACTAAAAGAAAAGAAAACTTTAGAAGACTTTGAAGGTGAAGAAAACCATGGCTAGCTAACCTTACTTCCTTGCTAAAAACTTACTAAACTCCGTGATGATGAATGCATGCCTCATGTTGATTCATCGGCAAAGATTTGTCTTGCGTGTTGGTCTAATTACTTTCCCACTTGGATGACGGGTGATCATTCTTGGACTTGTCTTGTAGCCTCATAGATGTCATTGGCCTACAAATTAGACTTTCATTAATGGAATCAAAAGAGCTACACTCAAGGGATGCTAAGGAAGAGGATACAACATTCATTAATGGACATAAAGAAGTTGTACAACAAATAGCATATTGGTGATCGATCTCCATGTTCCATCAAGGCACTTGTTCTAGACAAGGCTCTAAATGAGGCACACATGAATCATATGGAGAATTACAACAAGAACTTGCCAAGCAATGAAAGTAACCCATCGGAGAAAAGAAGAAGACCATACAACTTGCAAGATTAAAGATAGCAATCACCCATGAGTTAGTAGTTAGTAAGGTAAGTGGTTAGCTAGACATGAGAAGAAAGAATTAGCTACTAGCCATTAGAAAAGCAAAACAAAGTATGAATAAAATTGCAAGTAAAGTAAAGCTAGAAGTAAAGAAAGCAAGTAATACTAGAAAATGCTCAAGTAGAGAAGAAGAGAATGGATCAATCCTTGCTTCACAAGTTGTCACTCCTTGATGTACACAAGCTCTCTCTCTCTTACAACTCTCTTTTGCAGAATTTCTAGAAGGAAGAAGAGGGAGACTAAAACCTAGAGAATACTAAAACAAAATACAAGACTTTCCCCTAATTTCTCCTCTCTTCTCTGTTCTCCCTTTTTACGAAGCCCTTGGTCCAGTATTTATAGGCTCAGAGAGAAGTCTCCAGAAGATGGGACAGCTGGCAAAATCTGGCGCCCAACGGCCCTAGATTTGCGGTGGAAACGCGGCAACTTGCGACAGTTCTGTGGCCGTTGGCCAACAACTTTTGTTGTGAGTTTGTTACGAGGTTGTTATCCACGTGGCCTTCTGGAAGATTTAGTTGGCGCGAGGAATTCTCTAGATCCTGGATTCAAATCTTGGGCTCTTTTGGGCTTTTGAATTAATCTCTTTAATTATTGCTAATTAAAGAGATTTTGGGCCTTTTCTCCATTTGAGTGTGGACTTGCAAAAATATAGAGAAGATGAGTAAAAATTATATTTTTATTTGCAAAAATGCATGGGAATGATATGGTAAAATATGCAGAATTGTGTAACAATCATATAATTACTACTAATTAAACTTGCTTTTAGTCTTAATTATAAAGTTTGACCAAAAGTCAAACCTTCAGTTCTTATTAGCCTAAACTAGCCTCATTAGAGACGAATAGGACCCAAACGGGAGAAAATAAAGTTTTCAAGTGCTGAGAGTGGTATTACATAATTTTTATGTACAAATTGTACTATTAACCTTATTTCTAGTGTTAATTGTAAAGTTTGATCAATAGTCAAACTTTCAGGCCTTATTAGTCTGAAGTAGGCCTTATAAGAGCCGAATAAAGCACAAACAGGGACAAAATGAGGTTTTAAGAGATAGGAGTATAATAACATAGTTTTTATGTGTAATTACTACTAATTAAACTTATTTCTAAGTTTGACCAAAAGTCAAACTTTCATCCCTGATTAGCCTGAACTAGGCCTTATAGAGCCTAATTAGGGACCAAACGGGAGAAAAACATGATTTCAAGGGCCGTGAATAGCATTACATAGTTTCTATGTACAATTACTACTAATTAAACTTGTTTATAGTTTTAATTGAGAAGTTTGACCAAAATTCAAACTTTCAGCCCGATTGGCGTGAACTAAGCCTTATAATAGCTGATTAGAGCCCAAAAGGGGAGAAAACGTAGTTTTCAAGAGCTGAGAGTATACATAATTTTTATGTATAATTACTATAAATTAAACTATTTCTAGTCTTAATTGAGAAGTTTTACTAAAAGTCAAGTTTTCAGCTCCGTGTGTCCTGAAGTAGGCCTTATAAAAGCCGAATCGGGACCAAACGGGAGGAAAACATGATTTTCAAGGGCCGAGAATGGCATTACGTAGTTCTATATATAATTTATATTGATTAAGCTTTTTTCTAGTGTTAATTGGGAAGTTTGACCAGAACTGAAACTTTTAGCCCCTATTGACCCGAAAATGGCCTTATAAGAGCCTAATAGGGACCGAAACGGGAGAAAATAAGGTTTTCATGTGCTGAGAGTGGTGTTACATAGTTTTTATGTACAATTAGTACTAATTAACCTTATTTCTAGTGTTAATTGGAAAGTTTGACCAAAAGTCAAACTTTCAGCCCATATCAGCCTGAACTAGGCCTTATAAGAGCCGAACAAAGCCCAAATAGGGAGAAAACGAGATTTTCAAGAGCCGGGAGTAGAATGACATAGTTTTTATGTATAATTACTACTAATTAAACTTATTTCTATGTTTGACTAAAAGTAAAACTTTCATCTCCGATTGGCAGAAGTAGGCCTTATAAGAGCCAAATAGAGACCAAACGGGAGGAAAACATGGTTTTCAAGGGCCGTGAATAGTATTACATAGTTTGTAAGTATAATTACTACTAATTAATCTTGTTTATGGTGTTAATTAAGTAATATGACCAAAAGTCAAACTTTGAGCCCCGATTGGCATGAACTAGGCCTTATAATAGCCGATTAAGGCCCAAACAGGGAGAAAACGAGGTTTTCAAGAGCCGAGAGAAGTAATACATAGTTTTTATGTATAATTACTACAAATTAAACTAGTTAGAGTCTTAATTGAGAAGTTTTACTAAATGTCAAGTTTTCAGCCCTGATTGGCCTGAAGTAGGCCTTATAAGAGCCGAATATGGACCAAACGGGAGGAAAACATGATTTTCAAGGGCTGAGAATGGTATTACGTAGTTCTATGTACAATTTCTATTGATTAAGCTTTTTTCTTTTGTTAATTGGGAAGTTTGACCAGAACTGAAACTTTTAGCCCCTATTGGCCCGAAAAGGGCCTTATAAGAGAGCCTAATAGGGTCCGAAACGGGAGAGAAAATAAGGTTTTCATGTGCTGAGAGTGGTGTTACATAGTTTTTATGTACAATTAGTACTAATTAACCTTATTTCTAGTGTTAATTGGAAAGTTTGACAAAAAGTCAAATTTTCAGCCCATATCAGCCTGAACTAGGCCTTATAAGAGCCGAACAAAGCGCAAACAGGGAGAAAATGAGGTTTTCAAGAGCCGGGAGTAGAATGACATAGTTTTTATGAATAATTAATACTAATTAAACTTATTTCTATGTTTGACCAAAAGTAAAACTTTCATCTCCGATTGGCCTGAACTAGACCTTATATGAGTCGAATAGGGCCCAAACGGGAGAAAACATGGTTTTCAAGGGCTGAGAGTGGTATTGTATAGTTTCGATATACAATTATTACTAATTAACCTTGTTCTAATATTAAATTGGAAAATTTAAACAAATGTCAAACTTTCAGCCTTGATTAACCTGAACTAGTCCTTATAAGAGCCTAATAACGTCCAATCGGGGAGAAAATATAGTTTTCAAAAGGAAAAAAGTAGTAATACATAGTTTTTATGTATAATTACTACTATTAAACTAGTTTCTAGTCTTAATTGAGAAGTTTGACTTAAAAGTCCAACTTTCAGCCCCGATTGGCCTGAACTGGGCCTCATAAGAGCCGAATAGGGACCAAACGGGAGGAAAATATGGTTTTCAAAGGCCCTGAATGGCGTTACATTATTTTTATGTACAATTACTAATAATTAGCCTTGTTTCTAGTGTTAATGAGAAAGTTTGACCAAAAGTCAAACTTTCAGTCCTGATTGGCCTAAACTAGGCATTATAATTGCCGATTAGGGTCTAAACAGGGAGAAAATGAGGTTTTCAAGAGTCATTAGCAGTAGCACATAGTTTTTCTGTATAATTATTACTATTTAAATTAGTTTCTAATCTTAATTGGAAAGTTAAACAAAAATCAACCTTTCAGCCTCGATTGGCCTAAACTACATATTTCTAAGTTTGACCAAAAGTCAAACTTTCATCCCGATTAGCCAGAACTAGGCCTTATAGAGCCGAATAGGGACCAAACGGGAGAAAAACATGGTTTTCAAGGGCCGAGAATAGTATTACATAGTTTCTATATACAATTACTACTAATTAACCTTGTTTATAGGTTTGACCAAAAGTCAAACTTTCAGCCCCGATTGGCGTGAACTAAGCCATATAATATCTGATTAGAGCCCAAAAGGGGAGAAAAGGAGGTTTTCAAGAGCTGGGAGTAGTAATACATAATTTTTATGTATAATTACTAAAATTAAACTATTTTCTAGTCTTAATTGAGAAGTTTTACTAAAAGTCAAGTTTTCAGCCCGATTAGCCTAAAGTAGGCCTTATAAGTGCCGAATAGGGACTAAACGGGAGGAAAACATGATTTTCAAGGGCCGAGAACGGTATTACATAGTTCTATGTACAATTTCTATTGATTAAGCTTTTTTCTAGTGTTAATTGGGAAGTTTGATCAGAACTGAAACTTTTAGCCCCTATTGGCCCGAAAAGGCCTTATAAGAGCCTAATAGGGTCCGAAACGGGAGAAAATAAGGTTTTCATGTGCTGAGAGTGGTATTACATAGTTTTTATATACAATTATTACTAATTAACCTTATTTCTAGTGTTAATTGGAAAGTTTGACCAAAAGTCAAACTTTTAGCCCATATCATCTGAACTAGGCCTTATAAGAGCCGAACAAAGCCCAAACAGGGAGAAAACGAGGTTTTCAAGAGCCGGGAGTAGAATGACATAGTTTTTATGTATATTTAATACTAATTAAACTTATTTCTATGTTTGACCAAAAGTAAAACTTTCATCTCGATTGGCCTGAATTAGGCCTTATAAGAGCCAAATAGAGACCAAACGGGAGGAAAACATGATTTTCAAGAGCCGTGAATAGTATTACATAGTTTCTATGTATAATTACTACTAATTAATCTTGTTTATGATGTTAATTGGGAAGTTTGACCAAAAGTCAAACTTTGAGCCACGATTGGCGTGAACTAGGCCTTATAATAGCCGATTAAGGCCCAAACGGAGAGAAAACGAGATTTTCAAGAGCCGAGAGTACTAATACATAGTTTTTATGTATAATTACTACAAATTAAACTAGTTTCTACTCTTAATTGAGAAGTTTTACTAAAAGTTAAGTTTTCAGCCCCGATTGGCCTGAATTAGGCCTTATAAGAGCCGAATAGGGACTAAACGGGAGGAAAACATGATTTTCAAGGGCCGAGGTATTACGTAATTCTATGAACAATTTCTATTGATTTACCTTTTTCTTGTGTTAATTGGGAAGTTTTACCAGAACTGAAACTTTTAGCCCCTATTGGCCCGAAAAGGCCCTTATAAGAGCCTAAATAGGGTCCAAACAGGGAGAAAATACAGTTTTCAAAAGTCAGGAGTAGTAATATATAGTTTTTATGTATAATTACTACTAATTATACTAGTTTCTAGTCTTAATTGAGAAGTTTTACCAAAAGTGAAACTTTCAGTCTCGATTGGTCTGAACAAGACCTTATAATGGCCGATTAAGGCCCAAACGGAGAGAAAACGAGGTTTCAAGAGCCGAGAGTAATAATACATAGTTTTCACGTATAATTACTACTAATTAAACTAGTTTCTAGTCTTAATTGAGAAGTTTTACCAAGAGTCAAACTTTCAGCCCGATTAGCCTGAACTAGACCTTATATGAGCCGAATAGGGCCCAAACGGGAGAAAACTTGGTTTTCATGGGCTGAGAGTGGTATTGTATAGTTTCTATATACAATTAATACTAATTAACCTTGTTTCTAATATTAAATTGGAAATTTTGAACAAAAGTCAAACTTTCAGCCCTGATTAACCTGAACTAGTCCTTATAAGAGCCTAATAACGTTCAATCGGGGAGAAAATAAAGTTTTCAAAAACTGAAAGTAGTAATACATAGTTTTTATGTATAATTACTATAATTAAACTAGTTTCTAGTCTTAATTGAGAAGTTTGACTTAAATGTCAAACTTTCCGCCCCGATTGCCTAACTGGGCCTCATAAGAGCCGAATAGGGACCAAACGGGAGGAAAACATGATTTTCAAAGGCCCTGAATGGTGTTACATTATTTTATATACAATTACTAATAATTAGCCTTGTTTCTATTGTTAATGAGAAAGTTTGACTAAAAGTCAAACTTTCAGTCCCGATTGGCCTAAACTAGGCATTATAATAGCCGATTAGGGCCTAAACAGGGAGAAAATGAGGTTTTCAAGAGTCATTAGTAGTAGCACATAATTTTTCTGTATAATTATTATTATTCAAACTAGTTCTAATCTTAATTGGAAAGTTTTACCAAAAATCAAACTTTCAGCCTCGAATGGCCTAAACTACACCTTATAAGAGTCGAATAGCGACTAAACGGGAGGAAAATACGGTTCTCAAGGGCCGTAAAAGGTATTACATTGTGCTATGTACAATTACTACTGAATAACCTAATTACTTGTGTTAATTGAGATGTTAGACTAAAATTGAAACTTTCAGCTCCTATTGGCCTGATTTTGGCCTTATAAGAGCCTAATGGGTCCAATCAGAGAGAAAATACAGTTTTCAAAAGTCAGGAGTTGTATTATATAGTTTTTATGTATAATTTTTACTAAATAAACTTATTTCTAGTCTTAATTGGAAAGTTTGACCAAAAGTCAAACTTTTAGCCCTTATTGGCCTGAACTAGGCCTTATAGATCCGAATATGGCCCAAACCGGAAGAAAATATGATTTTCAAGAACTTATAGTGGTATTACATAGTTTCTATGTATAATTACTACTAATTTATTTTATTTCTAGCGTTAATTGGGATTACTGACCTAAAGTCGAACTTGCATCTCCGATTGGCCTGGGCCTCCATATAAGAGCCGAACAAGGCCCAAACAGGTAGAAATGTGGATTACTGACCTAAACTCGAACTTGCATCTCCGATTGGCCTGGGCCGCCATATAAGAGCCGAACAAGGCCCAAACAGGTAGAAATGAGGTTTTCAAGAGTCGGATGTAGTATTACATAGTTTTTATGTGTAATTACTACTGATTAAACTTATTTCTAGTCTTAATTGGGAAGTTTTACCAAAAGTTAAACTTTCAGCCCCGATTGACTTGAACCAGGTCTTATAAGAGCCATATAGGGCCCAAACGGGGAGAAACCATGGTTTGCAGGATTCGGGAGTAGTCCACATAGTTTCTATGTATAAACTGTAACTAATTAATTTGCTTCTATTTATTATTTGTAAGTTTGACCAAAATTCAAACTTTCAGCCCCGATTAGCCAGAACTAGGCCTTATAAGAGCCAAATAGGGGCCAAACTAGAGGAAAGCATTATTTTCAAGAACTAAGAGTGATATTACTTAGTTTCCATGTACAATTACTGCGAATTAACCTTGTTTCTAGTGTTAATTGGGAAGTTTGACCAAAAATTAAACTTTAAGCTCTTGATAACATAAACTAGGCCTTATAAGAGCCGAATAGGACCCAAACAGGTAAAAAAGTGATTTCCCATTAGGGCCCTATACTACTAATTAAAATTGATTTAAGTTTTAATTAGGAAGTTTGGCCAAAAGTCGAACATTAAGCCCTTATTGGCCAGAACTAAACCTTGTTAGAGCTGAATAGGGCCAAAACAGGGAGAAAACGAGTTTTTTAAGAGCCGAGAGTAGTATTACAAAGTTTTTATAAATAACCACTATAAGTTAACTTTTTTTATTCTTAATTTGTAAGTTTGATCAAAAGTGAAACTTTCAGCTTGATTGGCCTTATAAGAATCGAAAAGGGACTGAACGGGAAGAAAACATGGTTTTCAAAGGCCGTGAATAATATTATATAGTTTTTATGTACAATTACTACTAACTAATTAACCTTGTTTTCAGTGTTAATTGGGAAGTTTGATCAAGATCAAACTTTCAGCCCCGATTGGTAGGTCTTATAAGAGCCAAATTGGGACCAAAAGGGAGGAAAACATAGTTTTCAAGGGCTGTGAACGGTATTACATAATTTATATGTACAATTACGACTAATTAACCTTATTTCTAGTTTTGTTGAGAAGTTTGACTCAAAGTCAAACTTTCAGCCCTATTTGGTCTGGACTAGACCTTATAATAATAAGAGCCGAATAAGGTACAAACGGGGAAAACAAGGTTACCAAGAGCAAGGAGAAGTAATACATAATTTTACGTATAATTACTACTAAATAAACTTGTTTCTCGTCTTAATTGAGAAGTTTTACCAAAAGTCAAACTTTCAGCCCCGATTGGTCTGAACTAGGCTTTATAAGAGCCGAATAGGGACCAAACGGGAGGAAAACATGGTTTTCTAGGGCCATGAATGGTATTACATAGTTTCTATGTACAATTACTACTAATTAACTTTGTTCCTAGTGTTAATTGAAAAGTTTGACCAAGAGTTAAACTTTCAGCCCCGATTGGCCTGAGTAAGCTTTATAAGAGCCGATTAGGGCCCAAACGGGGAGAAAACGAGATTTTCAAGAACCGAGAGTAGTATGACCAAGTTTTTATATATAATTACCACTAATTAACTTGTTTTTAGTCTTAATTATAAAGTTTAGCTAAAAGTCAAACCTTCAGTCTTATTAGCCTGAATTAGGCCTTATTAGAGCCGAATAGGAGCAAAACGGGAGAAAATAAGGTTTTCAAGTGCTGAGAGTGGTATTACATAGTTTTATGTACAATTAGTACTAATTAACCTTATTTCTAGTGTTAATTAGAAAGTTTAACCAATAGTCAAACTTTCAGCCCTTATTAGTCTGAACTAGTCCTTATAAGAGCCGAATAAAGCACAAACAGGGAGAAAACGAGGTTTTCAGGAGATGGGAGTAGAATAACAAAGTTTTAATGTATAATTATTACTAATTAAACTTATTTCTAAGTTTGACCAAAAGTCAAACTTTCATCCCCGATTAGCCTGAACTAGGCCTTATAGAGCCAAATAGGGACCAAACGGGAGAAAAACATGGTTTTCAAGGGCCGTGAATAGTATGTCATAGTTTCTATATACAATTACTACTAATTAACCTTGTTTATAGGTTTGACCAAAAGTCAAACTTTCAGCCCCGATTGGCGTGAACTAAGCCATATAATATCTGATTAGAGCCCAAAAGGGGAGAAAAGGAGGTTTTCAAGAGCTGAGAGTAGTAATATATAATTTTTATGTATAATTACTGCAAATTAAACTATTTCTAGTCTTAATTGAGAAGTTTTACTAAAAGTCAAGTTTTCAGCCCCGACTAGCCTGAAGTAGGCCTTATAAGAGCCGAATAGGGACCAAACGGGAGGAAAACATGATTTTCAAGGGCCGAGAACGGTATTATATAGTTCTATGTACAATTTCTATTGGTTAAGCTTTTTTCTAGTGTTAATTGGGAAGTTTGACCAGAACTGAAAATTTTAGCCCCTATTGGCTCAAAAAGGGCCTTATAAGAGCCTAATAGGGTCCGAAACGGGAGAAAATAAGGTTTTCATGTGCTGAGAGTGTTATTACATAGTTTTTATATACAATTATTACTAATTAACCTAATTTCTAGTGTTAATTGGAAAGTTTGATCAAAAGTCAAACTTTTAGCCCATATCATCTGAACTAGGCCTTATAAGAGCCGAACAAAGCCCAAACAGGGAGAAAACGAGGTTTTCAAGAGCCGGGAGTAGAATGACATAGTTTTTATGTATATTAATACTAATTAAACTTATTTCTATGTTTGACCAAAAGTAAAACTTTCATCTCCGATTGGACTGAACTAGGCCTTATAAGAGCCAAATAGAGACCAAACGGGAGGAAAACATGATTTTCAAGGGCCACGGTATTACATAGTTTCTTTGTATAATTCTACTAATTAATCTTGTTTATGGTGTTAATTAGGAAGTTTAACCAAAAGTCAAACTTTGAGCCCCGATTGGCGTGAAGGCCTTATAATAGCCGATTAAGGCCCAAACGAGGAGAAAACGAGGTTTTCAAGAGCCGAGAGTAGTAATACATAGTTTTTATGTGTAATTACTACAAATTAAACTAGTTTTTAGTCTTAATTGAGAAGTTTTACTAAAAGTCAAGTTTTCATCCCCAATTGGCCTGAAGTAGGCCTTATAAGAGCTGAATAGGGACCAAACGGGAGAAAAACATTATTTTCAGGAGCCGAGAATGGTATTACGTAGTTCTATGTACAATTTCTATTGATTAACCTTTTTTCTTGTGTTAATTGGGAAGTTTTACCAGAACTGAAACTTTTAGCCCCTATTGCCCGAAAAGGGCCTTATAAGAGCCTAACAGGGTCCAAACGGGGAGAAAGTACAGTTTTCAAAAGTCAGGAGTAGTAATATATAGTTTTTATGTATAATTACTACTAAGTATACTAGTTTCTAGTCTTAATTGAGAAGTTTTACTAAAAGTGAAACTTTCTAATAGCCGATTAATAACCTTATAATAATAGCCGATTAAGGCCCAAAAGGGGAGAAAACGAGATTTTGAAGAGCCGAGAGTAGTAATACATAGTTTTTATGTATAATTACTACAAATTAAACTAGTTTCTAGTCTTAATTGAGAAGTTTTACTAAAATTCAAGTTTTCAGCCCCGATTGGCCTGAAGTAGGCCTTGTAAGAGCCGAATAAGGACTAAACGGGAGTAAAACATGATTCTATATACAATTTCTATTGATTAACCTTTTTTTCTTGTGTTAATTGGGAAGTTTTACCAAAACTGAAACTTTTAGCCCCTATTGGGCGGAACAGGGCCTTATAAGAGCCTAACAGGGTCCAAACGGAGAGAAAATATAGTTTTCAAAAGTCAGGAGTAGTAATATATAGTTTTTATGTATAAGTACTACAAATTATACTAGTTTCTAGTCTTAATTGAGAAGTTTTACTAAAAGTGAAGCTTTTAGTCCCGATTGGTCCGAACAAGACCTTATAATGGACTATTAGGGCCCAAACGGAGAGAAAACGCGGTTTCAAGTGCTGAGAGTAATAATACATAGTTTTCATGTATAATTACTACTAATTAAAGTAGTTTCTACTCTTAATTGAGAATACCAAGAATCAAACTTTCAGCCCCGATTAGCCTGAACTAGACCTTATATGTGCCGAATAGGGCCCAAATGGGAGAAAACATGGTTTTCAAGGGTTGAGAGTGGTATTGTATAGTTTCTATATACAATTATTACTAATTAACCTTATTTCTAATATTAAATTGGAAATTTAAACAAAAGTCAAACTTTCAGCCCTGATTAATCTGAACTAGTCCTTATAAGAGCCTAATATCGTCCAATCGGGGAGAAAATATAGTTTTCAAAAGCCGAAAGTAGTAATACATAGTTTTTATGTATAATTACTACTAATTAAACTAGTTTCTAGTCTTAATTGAGAAGTTTGACTTAAAAGTCAAACTTTCAGCCCTGATTGGCCTGAACTGCGCCTCATTATAGCCGAATAGGGACCAAACGGGAGGAAAACTTGGTTTTCAAAGGCCCTGAATAGTGTTACATTATTTTTATGTACAATTACTAATAATTAGCCTTGTTTCTAGTGTTAATGAGAAAGTTTGACCAAAAGTCAAAATTTCAGTTCCGATTGGCTTAAACTAGGCATTATAATAGCCGATTAGGGCCCAAACAGGGAGAAAATGAGGTTTCATGAGTCATTAGCAGTAGCACATAGTTTTTCTGTATAATTATTACTATTTAAACTAGTTTATAATCTTAATTGGAAAGTTTTACCAAAAATCAAACTTTCAGCCTCGATTGGCCTAAACTACACCTTATAAGAGTCGAATAATGACTAAACGGGAGGAAAATATGGTTTTCAAGGGCCGTAAAAGGTATTACATAGTGCTATGTACAATTACTACTGAATAACCTTATTTCTAGTGTTAATTGAGAAGTTTGACTAAAATTGAAACTTTCAGCTCCTATTGGCCTGAATTAGGACTTATAAGAGCCTAATGGGACCAATCAGAGAGAAAATACAGTTTTCAAAAGTCAGGAGTTGTATTATATTATTTTTAGGTATAATTATTACTAAATAAACTTGTTTCTAGTATTAATTAGAAAGTTTGACTAAAAGTCAAACTTTCAGCCCTTATAGGCCTGAACTAGGCCTTATAGAGCCGAATATGAGGAAGAAAACATGATTTTCAAGAGCTTAGAGTGGTATTACATAGTTTTTATGTACAATTACTACTAATTTATTTTATTTCTAGCGTTAATTGGGATTACTGACCTAAAGTCAAACTTGAATCTCAGATTGGCCTAGGCCGCTAAATAAGAGCTGAATGAGGTCCAAACAGGGAGAAATGAGGTTTTCAAGTGTCGGGAGTAGTATTACATAGTTTTTATGTGTAATTACTACTAATTAAACCTTTTTCTAGTCTTAATTGGGAAGTTTTACCAAAAGTTAACATTTCAGCCCCGATTGGCCTGAATCAGGTCTTATAAGAGCCCATATATAGGGCCCAAACGGGGAGAAACTATGGTTTTCAGGATTCGGGAGTAGTTCACATAGTTTCTATGCATAAACTATAACTATTAATTTGTTTCTATTCTTAATTTGTAAGTTTGATCAAAAGTGAAATTGTTTTAAGTTTTACTATAACTATAACTAAGGCGGTTTCCCATTAGGGCCCTATACTACTAATTAAAATTGTTTTAACTTTTAATTAGGATGTTTGACCAAAAGTCGAACATTAAGCCCTTATTGGCTGAACTAGGCGTTATTAGAGCTGAATTGGGCCAAAACAGGGAGAAAATGAGGTTTTTAAGAGCCGAGAGTAGTATTACAAAGTTTTTATAATAACCACTATAAGTTAAACTTTTTTTTATTTTTGATTTGTAAGTTTAATCAAAAGTGAAACTTTCAGCCCTGATTGGCCTTATAAGAATCGAAAAGGGACTAAACGGGAAAAAACATGGTTTTAAAGGGCCGTGAATGGTATTACATAGTTTTTATGTACAATTACTACTAATTAACCTTGTTTTCAGTGTTAATTGGGAAATTTGATCAAGAGTCAAACTTTCAGGCCCGATTGGCCAGAACTAGGTCTTATAAGAGCCGAATCGGGACCAAAAGGGAGGAAAACATAGTTTTCAAGGGCTGTGAATGGTATTACATAGTTTATATGTACAATTACGACTAATTAACCTTATTTCTAGTGTTATTGAGAAATTTGACTAAAAGTCAAACTTTCAGCCCAGTTTGGTCTGGACTAGACCTTATAACATAAGAGCGGAATAAGGTACAACGGGAAAATAAGGTTTCCAAGAGCAAGGAGAAGTAATACATAATTTTATGTATAGTTACCACTAATTAAACTTGTTTCTCATCTTAATTGAAAAGTTTTACCAAAAGTCAAACTTTCAGCCCAGATTGGTCTGAACTAGGCTTTATAAGAGCCGAATAGGGACCAAACGGGAGGAAAACATGGTCTTCTAGGGCCATGAATGGTATTACATAGTTTCTATGTATAATTACTACTAATTAACTTTGTTTCTAGTGTTAATTGGAAAGTTTGACCAAGAGTCAAACTTTCAGCCCCGATTGGCCTGAATTAGGCCTTATAAGAGCCGATTAGAGCCCAAACGGGGAGAAAATGAGGTTTTCAAGAGCCGAGAGTAGTATGACATAGTTTTTATATATAATTACTACTAATTAAACTTGCTTTTAGTCTTAATTATAAAGTCTGACCAAAAGTCAAACCTTCAGTTCTTATTATCCTAAACTAGCCTCATTAGAGACGAATAGGACCCAAACGGGAGAAAACAAAGTTTTCAAGTGCTGAGAGTGGTATTACATAATTTTTATGTACAAATTGTACTATTAACCTTATTTCTAGTGTTAATTGTAAAGTTTGATCAATAGTCAAACTTTCAGGCCTTATTAGTCTGAAGTAGGCCTTATAAGAGCCGAATAAAGCACAAACAGGGAGAAAATGAGGTTTTTTAAGAGATAGGAGTATAATAACATTGTTTTTATGTGTAATTACTACTAATTAAACTTATTTCTAAGTTTGACTAAAAGTCAAACTTTCATCCCTGATTATCCTGAACTAGGCCTTATAGAGCCTAATTAGGGACCAAACGGGAGAAAAACATGATTTCAAGGGCCGTGAATAGTATTACATAGTTTCTATGTACAATTACTACTAATTAAACTTGTTTATAGTTTTAATTGAGAAGTTTGACCAAAATTCAAACTTTCAGCCCCGATTGGCGTGAACTAAGCCTTATAATAGCTGATTAGAGCCCAAAAGGGAGAAAACGTAGTTTTCAAGAGCTGAGAGTATACATAATTTTTATGTATAATTACTATAAATTAAACTATTTCTAGTCTTAATTGAGAAGTTTTACTAAAAGTCAAGTTTTCAGCTCCGTGTGTCCTGAAGTAGGCCTTATAAAAGCCGAATCGGGACCAACGGGAGGAAAACATGATTTTCAAGGGCCGAGAATGGCATTACGTAGTTCTATATATAATTTATATTGATTAAGCTTTTTTCTAGTGTTAATTGGGAAGTTTGACCAGAACTGAAACTTTTAGCCCCTATTGACCCGAAAATGGCCTTATAAGAGCCTAATAGGGACCGAAACGGGAGAAAATAAGGTTTTCATGTGCTGAGAGTGGTGTTACATAGTTTTATGTACAATTAGTACTAATTAACCTTATTTCTAGTGTTAATTGGAAAGTTTGACCAAAAGTCAAACTTTCAGCCCATATCAGCCTGAACTAGGCCTTATAAGAGCCGAACAAAGCCCAAATAGGGAGAAAACGAGATTTTCAAGAGCGGGAGTAGAATGACATAGTTTTTATGTATAATTACTACTAATTAAACTTATTTCTATGTTTGACTAAAAGTAAAACTTTCATCTCCGATTGGCCAGAAGTAGGCCTTATAAGAGCCAAGTAGAGACCAAACGGGAGGAAAACAAGGTTTTCAAGGGCCGTGAATAGTTACATAGTTTATAAGTATAATTACTACTAATTAATCTTGTTTATGGTGTTAATTGAATAATATGACCAAAAGTCAAACTTTGAGCCCCGATTGGCATGAACTAGGCCTTATAATAGCCGATTAAGGCCCAAATAGGGAGAAAACGAGGTTTTCAAGAGCCGAGAGAAGTAATACATAGTTTTTATGTATAATTACTACAAATTAAACTAGTTTCTAGTCTTAATTGAGAAGTTTTACTAAAAGTCATGTTTTCAGCCCTGATTGGCCTGAAGTAGGCCTTATAAGAGCCGAATATGGACCAAACGGGAGGAAAACATGATTTTCAAGGGCTGAGAATGGTATTACGTAGTTCTATGTACAATTTATATTGATTAAGCTTTTTTCTTGTGTTAATTGGGAAGTTTGACCAGAACTAAAACTTTTAGCCCCTATTGGCCCGAAAAGGGCCTTATAAGAGAGCCTAATAGGGTCCGAAACGGGAGAAATAAGCTTTTCATGTGCTAAGAGTGGTGTTACATAGTTTTTATGTACAATTAGTACTAATTAACCTTATTTCTAGTGTTAATTTGAAAGTTTGACCAAAAGTCAAACTTTCAGCCCATATCAGCCTGAACTAGGCCTTATAAGAGCCGAACAAAGCGCAAACAGGGAGAAAATGAGGTTTTCAAGAGCCGGGAGTAGAATGACATAGTTTTTATGAATAATTAATACTAATTAAACTTATTTCTATGTTTGACCAAAAGTAAAACTTTCATCTCCGATTGGCCTAAACTAGGCCTTATAAGAGCCAAATAAAGACCAAACGGGAGGAAAACATGGTTTTCAAGGGCCGTGAATAGTATTACATAGTTTTTATGTATAATTACTACTAATTAATCTTGTTTATGGTGTTAATTGAAAAGTTTGACCAAAAGTCAAACTTTGAGCCCCGATTGGCGTGAACTAGGCTTATAATAGCCGATTAAGGCCCAAACGGGGAGAAAACGAGATTTTCAAGAGACGAGAGTAGTAATACATAGTTTTTATGTATAATTACTACAAATTAAACTAGTTTCTACTCTTAATTGAGAAGTTTACTAAAAGTCAAGTTTTCAGCCCTGATTGGCCTGAAGTAGGCCTTATAAGAGCCGAATTGGGACCAAACGGGAGGAAAACATGATTTTCAAGGGCCGAGAATGGTATTACGTAGTTCTATGTACAATTTCTATTGATTTACCTTTTTTCTTGTGTTAAATGGGAAGTTTTATCAGTACTGAAACTTTTAGTCCCTATTGGCCCGAAAAGGGCCTTATAAGATCCTAACAGGGTCCAAATGGGGAGAAAATACAGTTTTCAAAAGTCAGGAGTAGTAATATATAGTTTTTATGTATAATTACTACTAATTATACTAGTTTCTAGTCTTAATTGAGAAGTTTTACCAAAAGTGAAACTTTCAGTCTCGATTGGTCTGAACAAGACCTTATATTGGCCGATTAAGGCCCAAATGGAGAGAAAACGAGGTTTTAAGAGCCGAGAGTAATAATACATAGTTTTCATATATAATTACTACTAATTAAACTAGTTTCTAGTCTTAATTGAGAAGTTTTACCAAGAGTCAAACTTTCAGCCCCGATTAGCCTGAGAACTAGACCTTATATGAGTCGAATAGGGCCCAAACGGGAGAAAACATGGTTTTCAAGGGCTGAGACTGTATTGTATAGTTTCTATATACAATTATTACTAATTAACCTTGTTCTAATATTAAATTGGAAAATTTAAACAAATGTCAAACTTTCAGCCTTGATTAACCTGAACTAGTCCTTATAAGAGCCTAATAACGTCCAATCGGGGAGAAAATATAGTTTTCAAAAGCAAAAAGTAGTAATACATAGTTTTAATGTATAATTACAACTAAATAAACTAGTTTCTAGTCTTAATTGAGAAGTTTGACTTAAAAGTCCAACTTTCAGCCCCGATTGGCCTGAACTGGGCCTCATAAGAGCCGAATAGGGACCAAACGGGAGGAAAACATGGTTTTCAAAGGCCCTGAATGGTGTTACATTATTTTTATGTACAATTACTAATAATTAGCCTTGTTTCTAGTGTTAATGAGAAAGTTTGACCAAAGTCAAACTTTCAGTCCCGATTGGCCTAAACTAGGCATTATAATAGCCGATTAGGGCTTAAACAGGGAGAAAATGAGGTTTTCAAGAGTCATTAGCAGTAGCACTTAGTTTTTCTGTATAATTATTACTATTTAAATTAGTTTCTAATCTTAATTGGAAAGTTAAACAAAAATCAACCTTTCAGCCTCGATTGGCCTAAACTACATATTTCTTAGTTTGACCAAAAGTCAAATTTCATCCCCGATTAGCCTGAACTAGGCCTTATAGAGCCGAATAGGGACCAAACGGGAGAAAAACATGGTTTTCAAGGGCCGTGAATAGTATTACATAGTTTCTATATACAATTACTACTAATTAACCTTGCTTATAGGTTTGACCAAAAGTCAAACTTTCAGCCCCGATTGGCGTGAACTAAGCCATATAATATCTGATTAGAGCCCAAAAGGGGAGAAAAGGAGGTTTTCAAGAGCTGGGAGTAGTAATACATAATTTTTATGTATAATTACTACAAATTAAACTATTTTCTAGTCTTAATTGAGAAGTTTTACTAAAAGTCAAGTTTTCAGCCCCGATTAGCCTAAAGTAGGCCTTATAAGAGCCGAATAGGGACCAAACGGGAGGAAAACATGATTTTCAAGGGCCGAGAATGGTATTCCATAGTTCTATGTACAATTTCTATTGATTAAACTTTTTTCTAGTGTTAATTGGGAAGTTTGACCAGAACTGAAACTTTTAGCCCCTATTGGCCCGAAAAGGCCTTATAAGAGCCTAATAGGGTCCGAAACGGGAGAAAATAAGGTTTTCATGTGCTGAGAGTGGTATTACATAGTTTTTATATACAATTATTACTAATTAACCTTATTTCTAGTGTTAATTGGAAAGTTTGACCAAAAGTCAAACTTTTAGCCCATATCATCTGAACTAGGCCTTATAAGAGCCGAACAAAGCCCAAACAGGGAGAAAACGAGGTTTTCAAGAGCCGGGAGTATAATGACATAGTTTTTATGTATATTTAATACTAATTAAACTTATTTCTATGTTTGACCAAAAGTAAAACTTTCATCTCCGATTGGCCTGAATTAGGCCTTATAAGAGCCAAATAGAGACCAAACGGGAGGAAAACATGATTTTCAAGAGCCGTGAATAGTATTACAAAGTTTCTATGTATAATTACTACTAATTAATCTTGTTTATGATGTTAATTGGGAAGTTTGACCAAAAGTCAAACTTTGAGCCATGATTGGCGTGAACTAGGCCTTATAATAGCCGATTAAGGCCCAAACGGGGAGAAAACGAGATTTTCAAGAGCCGAGAGTACTAATACATAGTTTTTATGTATAATTACTACAAATTAAACTAGTTTCTACTCTTAATTGAGAAGTTTTACTAAAAGTTAAGTTTTCAGCCCCGATTGGCCTGAATTAGGCCTTATAAGAGCCGAATAGGGACTAAACGGGAGGAAAACATGATTTTCAAGGGCCGAGGTATTACGTAATTCTATGAACAATTTCTATTGATTTACCTTTTTTCTTGTGTTAATTGGGAAGTTTTACCAGAACTGAAACTTTTAGCCCCTATTGGCCCGAAAAGGCCCTTATAAGAGCCTTAGGGTCCAAACAGGGAGAAAATACTGTTTTCAAAAGTCAGGAGTAGTAATATATAGTTTTTATGTATAATTACTACTAATTATACTAGTTTCTAGTCTTAATTGAGAAGTTTTACCAAAAGTGAAACTTTCAGTCTCGATTGGTCTGAACAAGACCTTATAATGGCCGATTAAGGCCCAAACGGAGAGAAAACGAGGTTTCAAGAGCCGAGAGTAATAATACATAGTTTTCACGTATAATTACTACTAATTAAACTAGTTTCTAGTCTTAATTGAGAAGTTTTACCAGGAGTCAAACTTTCAGCCCCGATTAGCCTGAACTAGACCTTATATGAGCCGAATAGGGCCCAAACGGGAGAAAACATGGTTTTCAAGGGCTGAGAGTGGTATTGTATAGTTTCTATATACAATTAATACTAATTAACCTTGTTTCTAATATTAAATTGGAAATTTTGAACAAAAGTCAAACTTTCAGCCCTGATTAACCTGAACTAGTCCTTATAAGAGCCTAATAACGTTCAATCGGGGAGAAAATATAGTTTTCAAAAACTGAAAGTAGTAATACATAGTTTTTATGTATAATTACTATAATTAAACTAGTTTCTAGTCTTAATTGAGAAGTTTGACTTAAATGTCAAACTTTCCGCCCCGATTGGCCTAACTGGGCCTCATAAGAGCCGAATAGGGACCAAACGGGAGGAAAACATGGTTTTCAAAGGCCCTGAATGGTGTTACATTATTTTTATGTACAATTACTAATAATTAGCCTTGTTTCTATTGTTAATGAGAAAGTTTGACTAAAAGTCAAACTTTCAGTCCCGATTGGCCTAAACTAGGCATTATAATAGCCGATTAGGGCCTAAACAGGGAGAAAATGAGGTTTTCAAGAGTCATTAGCAGTAGCACATAGTTTTTCTGTATAATTATTACTATTCAAACTAGTTCTAATCTTAATTGGAAAGTTTTACCAAAAATCAAACTTTCAGCCTCGAATGGCCTAAACTACACCTTATAAGAGTCGAATAGCGACTAAACGGGAGGAAAAATATGGTTCTCAAGGGCCGTAAAAGGTATTACATTGTGCTATGTACAATTACTACTGAATAACCTTATTTCTTGTGTTAATTGAGATGTTAGACTAAAATTGAAACTTTCAGCTCCTATTGGCCTGATTTTGGTCTTATAAGAGCCTAATGGGTTCAATCAGAGAGAAAATACAGTTTTCAAAAGTCAGGAGTTGTATTATATAGTTTTTATGTATAATTTTTACTAAATAAACTTATTTCTAGTCTTAATTGGAAAGTTTGACCAAAAGTCAAACTTTTAGCCCTTATTGGCCTGAACTAGGCCTTATAGATCCGAATATGGCCCAAACCGGAAGAAAATATGATTTTCAAGAGCTTATAGTGGTATTACATAATTTCTATGTATAATTACTACTAATTTATTTTATTTCTAGCGTTAATTGGGATTACTGACCTAAAGTCAAACTTGCATCTCCGATTGGCCTGGGCCGCCATATAAAAGCCGAACAAGGCCAAACAGGTAGAAATGAGGTTTTCAAGAGTCGGATGTAGTATTACATAGTTTTTATGTGTAATTACTACTGATTAAACTTATTTCTAGTCTTAATTTGGAAGTTTTACCAAAAGTTAAACTTTCAGCCCCGATTGGCCTGAACCAGGTCTTATAAGAGCCATATAGGGCCCAAACGGGGAGAAACCATGGTTTGCAGGATTCGGGAGTAGTCCACATAGTTTCTATGTATAAACTGTAACTAATTAATTTGCTTCTATTTATTATTTGTAAGTTTGACCAAAATTCAAACTTTCAGCTCCGATTAGCCAGAACTATGCCTTATAAGAGCCAAATAAGGGCCAAACTAGAGGAAAGCATTATTTTCAAGAGCTAAGAGTGATATTACTTAGTTTCCATGTACAATAACTGCGAATTAACCTTGTTTCTAGTGTTAATTGGGAAGTTTAACCAAAAATTAAACTTTAAGCTCTTGATAACATAAACTAGGCCTTATAAGAGCCGAATAGGACCCAAACAGGTGAAAAAGCGATTTCCCATTAGGGCCCTGTACTACTAATTAAAATTGATTTAAGTTTTAATTAGGAAGTTTGGCCAAAAGTCGAACATTAAGCCCTTATTGGCCAGAACTAAGCCTTGTTAGAGCTGAATAGGGCCAAAATAGGGAGAAAACGAGTTTTTTAAGAGCTGAGAGTAGTATTACAAAGTTTTTATAAATAACCACTATAAGTTAAACTTTTTTTTATTCTTAATTTGTAAGTTTGATCAAAAGTGAAACTTTCAGCCTTGATTGGCCTTATAAGAATCGAAAAGGGACTGAACGGGAAGAAAACATGGTTTTCAAAGGCCGTGAATAATATTATATAGTTTTTATGTACAATTACTACTAACTAATTAACCTTGTTTTCAGTGTTAATTGGGAAGTTTGATCAAGATCAAACTTTCAGCCCCGATTGGTAGGTCTTATAAGAGCCAAATAGGGACCAAAAGGGAGGAAAACATAGTTTTCAAGGGCTGTGAATGGTATTACATAATTTATATGTACAATTACGACTAATTAACCTTATTTCTAGTTTTGTTGAGAAGTTTGACTCAAAGTCAAACTTTCAGCCCTATTTGGTCTGGACTAGACCTTATAATAATAAGCGCCGAATAAGGTACAAACGGGGAAAACAAGGTTACCAAGAGCAAGGAGAAGTAATACATAATTTTACGTATAATTACTACTAAATAAGCTTGTTTCTCGTCTTAATTGAGAAGTTTTACCAAAAGTCAAACTTTCAGCCCCGATTGGTCTGAACTAGGCTTTATAAGAGCCGAATAGGGACCAAATGGGAGGAAAACATGGTTTCTAGGGCCATGAATGGTATTACATAGTTTCTATGTACAATTACTACTAATTAACTTTATTTCTAGTGTTAATTGAAAAGTTTGACCAAGAGTTAAACTTTCAGCCCCGATTGGCCTGAGTAAGCTTTATAAGAGCCGATTAGGGCCCAAACGGGGAGAAAACGAGATTTTCAAGAACCGAGAGTAGTATGACAAAGTTTTTATATATAATTACCACTAATTAAACTTGTTTTTAGTCTTAATTATAAAGTTTAGCTAAAAGTCAAACCTTAAGTCTTATTAGCCTGAATTAGGCCTTATTAGAGCCGAATAGGACCAAAACGGGAGAAAATAAGGTTTTCAAGTGCTGAGAGTGGTATTACATAGTTTTTTTGTACAATTAGTACTAAATAACCTTATTTCTAGTGTTAATTAGAAAGTTTAACCAATAGTCAAACTTTCAACCCTTATTAGTCTGAACTAGGCCTTATAAGAGCCGAATAAAGCACAAACAGGGAGAAAACGAGGTTTTCAGGAGATGGGTGTAGAATAACAAAGTTTTTATGTATAATTATTACTAATTAAACTTATTTCTAAGTTTGACCAAAAGTCAAACTTTCATCCCCGATTAGCCTGAACTAGGCCTTATAGAGCCGAATAGGGACAAAACGGGAGAAAAACATGATTTTCAAGGGCCGTGAATAGTATTACATAGTTTCTATATACAATTACTACTAATTAACCTTGTTTATAGGTTTGACCAAAAGTCAAACTTTCAGTCCCGATTGGCGTGAACTAAGCCATATAATATCTGATTAGAGCCCAAAAGGGGAGAAAAGGAGGTTTTCAAGAGCTGAGAGTAGTAATACATAATTTTTATGTATAATTACTACAAATTAAACTATTTTCTAGTCTTAATTGAGAAGTTTTACTAAAAGTCAAGTTTTCAGCCCCGATTAGCCTGAAGTAGGCCTTATAAGAGCCGAATAGGGACCAAACGGGAGGAAAATATGATTTTCAAGGGCCGAGAATGGTATTACATAGTTCTATGTACAATTTCTATTGATTAAGCTTTTTTCTATTGTTAATTGGGAAGTTTGACCAGAACTGAAACTTTTAGCCCCTATTGGCTCGAAAGGGCCTTATAAGAGCCTAATAGGGTCCGAAACGGGAGAAAATAAGGTTTTCATGTGCTGAGAGTGGTATTACATAGTTTTTATATACAATTATTACTAATTAACCTTATTTCTAGTGTTAATTGGAAAGTTTAACCAAAAGTCAAACTTTTAGCCCATATCATCTGAACTAGGCCTTATAAGAGCCGAATAAAGCCCAAATAGGGAGAAAACGAGGTTTTCAAGAGCCGGGAGTAGAATGACAAAGTTTTTATGTATATTTAATACTAATTAAACTTATTTCTATATTTGACCAAAAGTAAAACTTTCATCTCCGATTGGCCTGAACTAGGCCTTATAAGAGCCAAATAAAGACCAAACGGGAGGAAAACATGATTTTCAAGGGCCGTGAATAGTATTACATAGTTTCTATGTATAATTACTACTAATTAACCTTGTTTATGATGTCAATTAGGAAGTTTGACCAAAAGTCAAACTTTGAGCCACGATTGGCGTGAACTAGGCCTTATAATAGCCGATTAAGGCCCAAACGGGGAGAAAACAAGATTTTCAAGATCCGAGAGTACTAATACATAGTTTTTATGTATAATTACTACAAATTAAACTAGTTTCTACTCTTAATTGATAAGTTTTAATAAAAGTTAAGTTTTCAACCCCGATTGGCCTGAAGTAGGCCTTATAAGAGCCGAATAGGGACTAAACGGGAGGAAAACATGATTTTCAAGGGCCCAGGTATTACGTAATTCTATGAACAATTTCTATTGATTTACCTTTTTTCTTGTGTTAATTGGGAAGTTTTACCAGAACTGAAACTTTTAGCCCCTATTGGCCCGAAAAGGCCCTTATAAGAGCCTAATAGGGTCCAAACGGGGAGAAAATACAGTTTTCAAAAGTCAGGAGTAGTAATATATAGTTTTTATGTATAGTTACTACTAATTATACTAGTTTCTAGTCTTAATTGAGAAGTTTTACCAAAAGTGAAACTTTCAGTCCCAGTTGGTCTGAACAAGACCTTTTAATGGCCGATTAAGGCCCAAACGGAGAGAAAACGCGGTTTCAAGAGCTGAGAGTAATAATACATAGTTTTCATGTATAATTATTACTAATTAAAATAGTTTCTAATCTTAATTGAGAATACCAAGAGTCAAACTTTCAGCCCCGATTAGCCTGAACTAGACCTTATATGAGCCGAATAGGGCCCAAACGGGAGAAAACATGGTTTTCAAGGGTTGAGAGTGGTATTGTATAGTTTCTATATACAATTATTACTAAGTAACCTTGTTTCTAATATTAAATTGGAAAATTTGAACAAATGTCAAACTTTCAGCCCTGATTAACCTGAACTAGTCCTTATAAGAGCCTAATAACGTCCAATTTGGGAGAAAATACAGTTTTCAAAAGCCGAAAGTAGTAATACATAGTTTTTATGTATAATTACGACTAATTAAACTAGTTTCTAGTCTTAATTGAGAAGTTTGACTTTAAAGTCAAACTTTCAGCCTCGATTGGCCTGAACTGGGCCTCATAAGAGCCGAATAGGGACCAAACGGAGGAAAACTTGGTTTTCAAAGGCCCTGAATGGTGTTACATTATTTTTATGTATAATTACTAATAATTAGCCTTGTTTCTAGTGTTAATGAGAAAGTTTGACCAAAAGTCAAACTTTCAGTTCCGATTGGCTTAAAACTAGGCATTATAATAGCCGATTAGGGCCCAAACAGGGAGAAAATGAGGTTTTCAAGAGTCATTAGCAGTAGCACATAGTTTTTCTGTATAATTATTAATATTTAAACAAGTTTCTATTCTTAATTGGAAAGTTTTACTAAAAATCAAACTTTCAGCCTCGATTGGCCTAAACTACACCTTATAAGAGTCGAATAATGACTAAACGGGAGGAAAATATGGTTTTCAAGGGCCGTAAAAGGTATTACATAGTGCTATGTACAATTACTACTGAATAATCTTATTTCTAGTGTTAATTGAGAAATTTAACTAAAATTGAAACTTTCAGCTCCTATTGGCCTGAATTAGGCCTTATAAGAGCCTAATGGGTCCAATCAGAGAGAAAATACAGTTTTCAAAAGTCAGGAGTTGTATTATGTTGTTTTTATGTATAATTATTACTAAATAAACTTATTTCTAATATTAATTAGAAAGTTTGACTAAAAGTCAAACTTTCAGCCCTTATAAGCCTGAACTAGGCCTTATAGAGCCGAATATGACACAAACCGGAAGAAAACATGATTTTCAAGAGCTTAGAGTGGCATTACATAGTTTCTATGTACAATTAATACTAATTTATTTTATTTCTAGCGTTAATTGGGATTACTGACCTAAAGTCAAACTTGCATCTCAGATTGGCCTAGGCCGCTAAATAAGAGCCGAATGAGGTCCAAACAGGGAGAAATGAGGTTTTCAAGTGTCAAGAGTAGTATTACATAGTTTTTATGTATAATTACCACTAATTAAACTTATTTTTAGTCTTAATTGGGAAGTTTTACTAAAAGTCAAACGTTCAGTCTTATTAGCCTGAATTAGGCCTTATTAGAGCCGAATAGGACCAAAACGGGAGAAAATAAGGTTTTCAAGTGCTGATAGTGGTATTACATAGTTTTTATGTACAATTAGTACTAATTAACCTTATTTCTAGTGTTAATTAGAAAGTTTGACCAATAATCAAACTTTCAGCCCTTATTAGTCTGAACTAGGCCTTATAAGAGCCGAATAAAGCACAAACAGGGAGAAAACGAGGTTTTCAAGAGATGGGAGTAGAATAACAAAGTTTTTATTTATAATTATTACTAATTAAACTTATTTCTAAGTTTGACCAAAAGTCAAACTTTTATCCCCGATTAGCCTGAACTAGGCCTTATAGAGCCGAATAGGGACCAAACGGGAGAAAAACATGGTTTTCAAGGTCCGTGAATTGTATTACATAGTTTCTATATACAATTACTACTAATTAACTTTGTTTATAGTTTGACCAAAAGTCAAACTTTCAGCCCCAATTGGCGTGAACTAAGCCATATAATATCTGATTAGAGCCCAAAAGGGGAGAAAAGGAGGTTTTCAAGAGCTGAGAGTAGTAATACATAATTTTTATGTATAATTACTACAAATTAAACTATTTTCCAGTCTTAATTGAGAAGTTTTACTAAAAGTCAAGTTTTCAGCCCCGATTAGTCTTGAGTAGGCCTTATAAGAGCCGAATAGGGACCAAACGGGAGGAAAACATGATTTTCAAGGGCCGAGAATGGTATTACATAGTTCTATGTACAATTTCTATTGATTAAGCTTTTTTCTAGTGTTAATTGGGAAGCTTGACTAAAACTGAAACTTTTAGCCCCTATTGGCCCGAAAAGGGCTTTATAAGAGCCTAATAGGGTCCGAAACGGGAGAAAATAAGGTTTTCATGTGCTGAGAGTGGTATTACATAGTTTTTATATACAATTAGTACTAATTAACCTTATTTCTAGTGTTAATTGGAAAGTTTGACCAAAAGTCAAACTTTTAGCCCATATCATCTGAACTAGGCCTTATAAGAGCCGAACAAAGCCCAAACAGGGAGAAAACGAGGTTTTCAAGAGCCGGGAGTAGAAAGACATAGTTTTTATGTATATTTAATACTAATTAAACTTATTTCTATGTTTGACCAAAAGTAAAACTTTCATCTCCGATTGGCCTGAACTAGGCCTTATAAGAGCCAAATAGAGACCAAACGGGAGGAAAACATGATTTTCAAGAGCCGTGAATAGTATTACATAGTTTCTATTTATAATTACTACTAATTAATCTTGTTTATGATGTTAATTGGGAAGTTTGACCAAAAGTCAAACTTTGAGCCACGATTGGTGTGAACTAGGCCTTATAATAGCCGATTAAGGCCCAAACGGGGAGAAAACAAGATTTTCAAGAGCCGAGAGTACTAATACATAGTTTTTATGTATAATTACTACAAATTAAATTAGTTTCTACTCTTAATTGAGAAGTTTTACTATAAGTTAAGTTTTCAGCCCCGATTGGCCTGAAGTAGGCCTTATAAGAGCCTAATAGGGACTAAACGGGAGGAAAACATGATTTTCAAGGGCCGAGGTATTACGTAATTTTATGAACAATTTCTATTGATTTACCTTTTTTCTTGTGTTAATTGGGAAGTTTTACCAGAACTGAAACTTTTAACCCTATTGGCCCGAAAAGGCCCTTATAAGAGCCTAATAGGGTCCAAACGGGGAGAAAATACAGTTTTCAAAAGTCAGGAGTAGTAATATATAGTTTTTATGTATAATTACTACTAATTATACTAGTTTCTAGTCTTAATTGAGAAGTTTTACCAAAAGTGAAATTTTCAGTCCCAATTGGTCTGAACAAGACCTTTTAATGGCCGATTAAGGCCCAAACGGAGAGAAAACGCGGTTTCATGAGCTGAGAGTAATAATACATAGTTTTCATGTATAATTATTACTAATTAAAATAGTTTCCAATCTTAATTGAGAATACCAAGAGTCAAACTTTTAGCCCCGATTAGCCTGAACTAGACCTTATATGAGCCGAATAGGGCCCAAACGGGAGAAAACATGGTTTTCAAGGGTTGAGAGTGGTATTGTATAGTTTCTATATACAATTATTACTAAGTAACCTTGTTTATAATATTAAATTGGAAAATTTGAACAAATGTCAAACTTTTAGCCCTGATTAACCTGAACTAGTCCTTATAAGAGCCTAATAACGTCCAATCGGGAGGAAATACAGTTTTCAAAAGCCGAAAGTAGTAATACATAGTTTTTATGTATAATTACTACTAATTAAACTAGTTTCTAGTCTTAATTGAGAAGTTTGACTTTAAAGTCAAACTTTCAGCCTCGATTAGCCTGAACTGGGCCTCATAAGAGCCGAATAGGGACCAAACGGAGGAAAACTTGGTTTTCAAAGGCCCTGAATGGTGTTACATTATTTTTATGTATAATTACTAATAATTAGCCTTGTTTCTAGTGTTAATGAGAAAGTTTGACCAAAAGTCAAACTTTCAGTTCCGATTGGCTTAAAACTAGGCATTATAATAGCCGATTAGGGCCCAAACAGGGAGAAAATGAGGTTTTCAAGAGTCATTAGCAGTAGCACATAGTTTTTCTGTATAATTATTACTATTTAAACAAGTTTCTATTCTTAATTGGAAAGTTTTACCAAAAATCAAACTTTCAGCCTCGATTGGCCTAAACTACACCTTATAAGAGTCGAATAATGACTAAACGGGAGGAAAATATGGTTTTCAAGGGCCGTAAAAGGTATTACATAGTGCTATGTACAATTACTACTGAATAACCTTATTTCTAGTGTTAATTGAGAAGTTTAACTAAAATTGAAACTTTCAGCTCCTATTGGCCTGAATTAGGCTTTATAAGAGCCTAATGGGTCCAATCAGAGAGAAAATACAGTTTTCAAAAGTCAGGAGTTGTATTATATTGTTTTTATGTATAATTATTACTAAATAAACTCATTTCTAGTATTAAATGGAAAGTTTGACTAAAAGTCAAACTTTCAGCCCTTATAGGCCTGAACTAGGCCTTATAGAGCCGAATATGACACAAACCGGAAGAAAACATGATTTTCAAGAGCTTAGAGTGGTATTACATAGTTTCTATGTACAATTACTACTAATTTATTTTATTTCTAGCGTTAATTGGGATTACTGACCTAAAGTCAAACTTGCATCTCAGATTGGCCTAGGCCGCTAAATAAGAGCCGAATGAGGTCCAAACAGGGAGAAATGAGGTTTTCAAGTGTCAAGAGTAGTATTACATAGTTTTTATGTATAATTATCACTAATTAAACTTGTTTTTAGTCTTAATTGGGAGGTTTTACTAAAAGTCAAACCTTCAGTCTTATTAGCCTGAATTAGGCCTTATTAGAGCCGAATAGGACCAAAACGGGAGAAAATAAGGTTTTCAAGTGCTGAGAGTGGTATTACATAGTTTTTATGTACAATTAGTACTAATTAACCTTATTTCTAGTGTTAATTAGAAAGTTTGACCAATAATTAAACTTTTCAGCCCTTATTAGTCTGAACTAGGCCTTATAAGAGCCGAATAAAGCACAAACAGGGAGAAAACGAGGTTTTCAAGAGATGGGAGTAGAATAACAAAGTTTTTATGTATAATTATTACTAATTAAACTTATTTCTAAGTTTGACCAAAAGTCAAAGTTTCATCCCCGATTAGCCTGAACTAGGCCTTATAGAGCCGAATAGGGACCAAACGGGAGAAAAATATGGTTTTCAAGGGCCGTGAATAGTATTACATAGTTTCTATATACAATTACTACTAATTAACCTTGTTTATAGGTTTGACCAAAAGTCAAACTTTCAGCCCCGATTGGCGTGAACTAAGCCATATAATATCTGATTAGAGCCCAAAAGGGGAGAAAAGGAGGTTTTCAAGAGCTGAGAATAGTAATACATAATTTTTATGTATAATTACTACAAATTAAACTATTTTCTAGTCTTAATTGAGAAGTTTTACTAAAAGTCAAGTTTTCAGCCCCGATTAGCCTGAAGTAAGCCTTATAAGAGCCGAATAGGGACCAAACGGGAGGAAAACATGATTTTCAAGGGCCGAGAATGGTATTACATAGTTCTATGTACAATTTCTATTGATTAAGTTTTTTTCTAGTGTTAATTGGGAAGTTTGACCAGAACTGAAACTTTTAGCCCCTATTGGCCCGAAAAGGGCCTTATAAGAGCCTAATAGGGTCCGAAACGGGAGAAAATAAGGTTTTCATGTGCTGAGAGTGGTATTACATAGTTTTTATATACAATTAGTACAAATTAACCTTATTTCTAGTGTTAATTGGAAAGTTTGACCAAAAGTCAAACTTTTAGCCCATATCATCTGAACTAGGCCTTATAAGAGCCGAACAAAACCCAAACAGGGAGAAAACGAGGTTTTCAAGAGCCGGGAGTAGAATGACATAGTTTTTATTTATATTTAATACTAATTAAACTTATTTCTATGTTTGACCAAAAATAAAACTTTCATCTCCGATTGGCCTGAAAACTAGGCCTTATAAGAGCCAAATAGAGACCAAACGGGAGGAAAACATGATTTTCAAGAGCCGTGAATAGTATTACATAGTTTCTATGTATAATTACTACTAATTAATCTTGTTTATGATGTTAATTGGGAAGTTTGACCAAAAGTCAAACTTTGAGCCCCGATTGGCGTGAACTAGGCCTTATAATAGCCGATTAAGGCCCAAACGGGGAGAAAACGAGATTTTCAAGAGCCGAGAGTACTAATACATAGTTTTTATGTATAATTACTACAAATTAAACTAGTTTCTAGTCTTAATTGAGAAGTTTTACTAAAAGTTAAGTTTTCAGCCCCGATTGGCCTGAGGTAGGCCTTATAAGAGCCGAATAGGGACTAAACGGGAGGAAAACATGATTTTCAAGGCCGAGGTATTACGTAATTCTATGAACAATTTCTATTAATTTACCTTTTTCTTGTGTTAATTGGGAAGTTTTACTAGAACTGAAACTTTTAGCCCCTATTGGCCCGAAAAGACCCTTATAAGAGCCTAATATGGTCCAAACGGGGAGAAAATATAGTTTTCAAAAGTCAGGAGTAGTAATATATAGTTTTTATGTATAATTACTACTAATTATACTAGTTTCTAGTCTTAATTGAGAAGTTTTACCAAAAGTGAAACTTTCAGTCCCAATTGGTCTGAACAAGACCTTTTTATGGCCGATTAAGGCCCAAACGGAGAGAAAACGCGGTTTCAAGAGCTGAGAGTAATAATACATAGTTTTCAGCTATAATTACTACTAATTAAAATAGTTTCTTATCTTAATTGAGAATATCAAGAGTCAAACTTTCAGCCCCGTTAGCCTGAACTAGACCTTATGCGAGCCGAATAGGGCGCAAACGAGAGAAAACATGGTTTTCAAGGGTTGAGAGTGGTATTGTATAGATTCTATATACAATTATTACTAAGTAACCTTGTTTCTAATATTAAATTGGAAAATTTGAACAAATGTCAAACTTTCAGCCCTGATTAACCTGAACTAGTCCTTATATGAGCCTAATAACGTCCAATCGGGGAGAAAATACAGTTTTCAAAAGCCGAAAGTAGTAATACATAGTTTTATGCATAATTACTACTAATTAAACTAGTTTCTAGTCTTAATTGAGAAGTTTGACTTTAAAGTCAAACTTTCAGCCTCGATTGGCCTGAACTGGGCCTCATATGAGCCGAATAGGGACCAAACGGAGGAAAACTTGGTTTTCAAAGGCCCTGAATGGTATTACATTATTTTTATGTATAATTACTAATAATTAGCCTTGTTTCTAGTGTTAATGAGAAAGTTTGACCAGAAGTCAAACTTTCAGTTCCGATTGGCTTAAAACTAGGCATTATAATAGCCGATTAGGGCCCAAACAGGGAGAAAATGAGGTTTTCAAGAGTCATTAGCAGTAGCACATAGTTTTTCTGTATAATTATTACTATTTAAACAAGTTTCTATTCTTAATTGAAAAGTTTTACCAAAAATCAAACTTTCAGCCTCGATTGGCCTAAACTACACCTTATAAGAGTCGAATAATGACTAAACGGAAGGAAAATATGGTTTTCAAGGGCCGTAAGAGGTATTACATAGTGCTATGTACAATTACTACTGAATAACCTTATTTCTAGTGTTAATTGAGAAGTTTAACTAAAATTAAAACTTTCAGCCCCGATTGGCCTGAATTAGGCCTTATAAGAGCCTAATGGGTCCAATCAGAGAGAAAAAACAGTTTTCAAAAGTCAGGGAGTTATATTATATTATTTTTATGTATAATTATTACTAAATAAACTTATTTCTATTATTAATTGGAAAGTTTGACTAAAAGTCAAACTTTCAGCCCTTATAGGCCTGAACTAGGCCTTATAGAGCCGAATATGACACAAACCGGAAGAAAACATGATTTTCAAGAGGTTAGAGTGGTATTACATAGTTTCTATGTACAATTACTACTAATTTATTTTATTTCTAGCGTTAATTGGATTACTGACCTAAAGTCAAACTTGCATCTCAAATTGGCCTAGGTCGCTAAATAAGAGTCGAATGAGGTCCAAACAGGGAGAAATGAGGTTTTCAAGTGTCAAGAGTAGTATTACATAGTTTTTATGTGTAATTACTACTAATTAAACCTTTTTCTAGTCTTAATTGGGAAGTTTTACCAAAAGTTAAGCTTTCAGCCCCGATTGGCCTGAAGCAGGTCTTTTAAGAGCCATATAGGGCCCAAACGGGGAGAAACCATGGTTTTCAGGATTCGGGAGTTGTTCACCATAGTTTCTATGTATAAAGTGAAATTCTTAATTGTAAGTTTGATCAAAAGTGAAATTGTTTTAAGTTTTACTATAACTATAACTAAGGCGGTTTCCCATTAGGGCCTTATACTACTAATTAAAATTGTTTTAAGTTTTAATTAGGAAGTTTGACCAAAAGTCGAACATTAAGCCCATATTGGCCTGAACTAGGCCTTATTAGAGCTGAATAGGGCCAAAACAGGGAGAAAATGAGGTTTTTAAGTGGCGAGAGTAGTATTACAAAGTTTTTGTATATAACTACTATAAGTTAAACTTTTTTTTATTCTTAATTTGTAAGTTTGATCAAAAGTGAAATTTTCAGCCCTGATTGGCCTTATAAGAATCGAAAAGGGACTAAACGGGAAGAAAACATGATTTTAAAGGGTCGTGAATGGTATTATATAGTTTTTTATGTACAATTACTACTAATTAACCTTGTTTTCAGTGTTAATTGGGAAATTAGATCAAGAGTCAAACTTTCAGGCCCGATTGGCCAGAACTATGTCTTATAAGAGCCGAATCGGGACCAAAAGGAGGAAAACATAGTTTTTAAGGGCTGTGAATGGTATTACATAGTTTATATGTACAATTACGACTAATTAACCTTATTTCTAGTATTATTGAGAAGTTTGACTAAAAGTCAAACTTTCAGCCCAGTTTGGTCTGGATTAGACCTCATAACATCAGAGCGGAATAAGGTACAAACGGGAAAAACAAGGTTTCCAAGAGCAATGGAGAAGTAATACATAATTTTATGTATAGTTACCACTAATTAAACTTGTTTCTCATCTTAATTGGGAAGTTTTACGAAAAGTCAAATTTTCAGCTCCGATTGGTTTGAACTAAGCTTTATAAGAGCCGAATAGGGACCAAACGGGAGGAAAACATGGTCTTCTAGGGCCATGAATGGTATTACATAGTTTCTATGTATAATTACTACTAATTAACTTTGTTTCTAGCGTTAATTGGAAAGTTTGACCAAGAGTCAAACTTTCAGCCCCGATTGGCCTGAATTAGGACTTATAAGAGCCGATAAGGGCCCAAACGGGAAGAAAATGAGGTTTTCAAGAGCCGAGAGTAGTATGACATTGTTTTTATGTATAATTACTACTAATTAAACTTGTTTTTGGCCTTAATTTTAAAGTTTGATAAAAGTCAAACCTTCAGTTCTTATTAGCCTAAATTAGGCCTCTTTAGAGACGAATAGGACCCAAACGGCAGAAAACAAGGTTTTCAAGTGCTTAGAATGGTATTACATAGTTTTTATATACAAATAATGCTATTAACCTTACTTCTAGTGTTAATTGGAAAGTTTGACTAATAGTCAAACTTTCAGCCCTTATTAGTCTGAACTAGGCCTTATAAGATCCGAATAAAGTACAAACAGAGAGAAAACGAGGTTTTCAAGAGATGGGAGTAGAATAACATAGTTTATATGTATAATTACTACTAATTAAACTTATTTCTAAGTTTGATCAAAAGTCAAACTTTCATCCCCGATTAGCCTGAACTAGGCCTTATAGAGCCTAATAGGGACCAAACGGGAGAAAAACATTATTTTCAAGGGCCGTGAATAGTATTACATAGTTCTATATACAATTACTATTAATTAACCTTGTTTATAGTGTTAATTGAGAAGTTTGACCAAAAGTCAAACTTTCAGCCCCGATTGGCGTGAATTAAGCCTTATAATAGCTGATTAGAGCCCAAAAGGGGAGAAAACGAGGTCTTCAAGAGCTGAGAGTAGTAATACATAATTTTTATGTATAATTATTATAAATTAAAACTATTTCTAGTCTTAATTGAGAAGTTTTACTAAAAGTCAAGTTTTCAGTCCGATTGGCCTGAAGTAGGCCGTATAAGAGCTGAATAGTGACAAAACGTGAGGAAAACATGATTTTCAAGGGCCGAGAATGGTATTACGTAGTTCTATGTACAATTTCTATCGATTAAGCTTTTTTCTAGTGTTAATTGGGAAGTTTGACAAGAACTGAAACTTTTAGCCCCTTAGCCCGAATAAGAGCCTAATAGGGTCCGAAACGAGAGAAAATAAGGTTTTCATGTGCTGAGAGTGGTATTACATAGTTTCTATGCACGATTAGTACTAATTAACCTTATTTTTAGTGTTAATTGGAAAGTTTGACCAAAAGTCAAACTTTCAGCTCATATCAGCCTGAACTAGGCCTTATAAGAGCCGAACAAAGCCCAAATGGGGAGAAAACGAGGTTTTCAAGAGCCGGGAGTAGAATGACATAGTTTTTATGTATAATTACTACTAATTAAACTTATTTCTATGTTTGACCAAAAATAAAACTTTCAGCTCCGATTGGCCTGAACTAGGCCTTATAAGTGCCAAATAGAGACCAAACGGGAGGAAAAAATAGTTTTCAAAGGCCGTTAATTGTATTACATAGTTTCTATGTGTAATTAATACTAATTAATCTTGTTTATGGTGTTAATTGTAATTGGGAAGTTTGATCAAAAGTCAAACTTTGAGCCCCGATTGGCGTGAACTAGGCCTTATAATAGCCGATTAAGGCCCAAACGGGGAGAAAACGAGGTTTTCAAGAGTCGAGAGTAGTAATACATAGTTTGTATGTATAATTACTACAAATTAAAGTAGTTTCAAGTCTTAATTGAGAAGTACTAAAAGTCAAGTTTTCAGCCACGATTGGCCTGCAGTAGGCCGTATAAGAGCCGAATAGGGACCAATCGGAGGAAAACACGATTTTCAAGGGTCGAGAATGGTATTACGTAGTTTTTATGTATAATTTCTATTGATTAACATTTTTTCTTGTGTTAATTGGGAAGTTTGATCAGAACTGAAATTTTTAGCCCCTATTTGCCCGAAAAGGGCCTTTATTGGAGCCTAATAGGGTCCAAACGGGGAGAAAATACAGTTTTCAAAAGTCAGGAGTAGTAATATATAGTTTTTATGTATAATTACTACTAATTATACTAATTTCTAGTCTTAATTAAGAAGTTTTACCAAAAGTGAAACTTTCAGTCCCGATTGGTCTGAACAAGACCTTATAATGGCCAATTAAGGCCCAAATGGAGAGAAAACAAGGTTTAAAGAGCCGAGAGTAATAATACATAGTTTTCACGTATAATTACTACTAATTAAACTAGTTTCTAGCTTAATTGAGAAGTTTTACCAAGAGTCAAACTTTCAGCCCCGATTTAGCCTGAACTAGACCTTATATGAGCCGAATAGGGCCCAAACGGGAGAAAACATGGTTTTCAAGGGCTGAGAGTGGTATTGTATAGTTTCTATATACAATTATTACTAATTAACCTTGTTTCTTATATTAAATTAGAAAATTTGAACAAAAGTCAAACTTTCAGCCCTGATTAACATGAACTAGTCCTTATAAGAGCCTAATAACGTTCAATCGGGGAGAAAATATAGTTTTCAAAAGCCGAAAGTAGTAATACATAGTTTTTATGTATAATTACTATAATTAAACTAGTTTCTAGTCTTAATTGAGAAGTTTGACTTAAATGTCAAACTTTCCGCCCCGATTGGCCCAAATAAGAGCCGAATAGGGACCAAACGGGAGAAAAACATGGTTTTCAAAGGCCCTGAATGGTGTTACATTATTTTTATTTACAATTACTAATAATTAGCCTTGTTTCTATTGTTAATGAGAAAGTTTGACTAAAAGTCAAACTTTCAGTCCCGATTGGCCTAAACTAGGCATTATAATAGCCGATTAAGGCCTAAACAGGGAGAAAATGAGGTTTTCAAGAGTCATTAGCAGTAGCACATAGTTTTTCTGTATAATTATTACTATTCAAACTAGTTCTAATCTTAATTGGAAAGTTTTATCAAAAATCAAACTTTCAGCCTCGAATGGCCTAAACTACACCTTATAAGAGTCAAATAGTGACTAAATGGGAGGAAAATATGGTTTTCAAGGGCCATAAAAGGTATTACATAGTGCTATGTACAATTACTACTGAATAACCTTATTTCTAGTGTTAATTGAAAAGTTTGACTAAAATTGAAACTTTCAGCTCCTATTGGCCTGATTTATGCCTTATAAGAGCCTAATGGGTCCAATCAGAGAGAAAATATAGTTTTCAAAAGTCAGGAGTTGTATTATATAGCTTTTACGTATAATTATTACTAAATAAACTCATTTCTAGTCTTAATTGGAAAGTTTGACCAAAAGTAAAACTTTCAGCCCTTATTGGCATGAACTAGGCCTTATAGATCCGGATATGGCCCAAACCAGAAGAAAATATGATTTTCAAGAGCTTATAGTGGTATTACATAGTTTCTATGTATAATTACTACTAATTTATTTTATTTCTAGCGTTAATTGGGATTACTGACCTGAGTCAAACTTGCATCTCCGATTGGCCTGGGCCGCCATATAAGGCCGAACAAGGCCCAAACAGGGAGAAATGAGGTTTTCAAGAGTCGGATGTAGTATTACATAGTTTTTATGTGTAATTACTACTGATTAAACTTATTTCTAGTCTTAATTGGGAAGTTTTACCAAAAGTTAAACTTTCAGCCCTGATTGGCCTGAACCAGGTCTTATAAGAGCCATATAGGGCCCAAACGGGGAGAAATCATGGTTTGAGGATTCGGGAGTAGTTCACATAGTTTCTATGTATAAACTGTAACTAATTAATTTGTTTCTATTTATTATTTGTAAGTTTGACCAAAATTCAAACTTTCAGCCCCGATTAGCCAGAACTAAAGCCTTATAAGAGCTAAATAGGGGCCAAACTAGAGGAAAACATTATTTTCAAGAGCTAAGAGTGATATTACTTAGTTTCCATGTACAATTACTGCGAATTAACCTTGTTTCTAGTGTTAATTGGGAAGTATGACCAAAAATTAAACTTAAGCTCTTGATAACGTAAACTAGGCCTTATAAGAGCCGAATAGAACCCAAACAGGTGAAAAAAGCGATTTCCCATTAGGGCCCTATACTACTAATTAAAATTGATTTAAGTTTTAATTAGAAAGTTTGGCCAAAAGTCGAACATTAAGCCCTTATTGGCCTGAACTAGGCCTTATTAGAGCTGAATAGGGCCAAAACAGGGAGAAAATGAGTTTTTTAAGAGCGGAGAGTAGTATTATAAAGTTTTTAAAAATAACCACTATAAGTTAAACTTTTTTTTATTCTTAATTTATAAAATTGATCAAAAGTGAAACTTTCAGCTCTGATTAGCCTTATAAGCGAAAAGGGACTAAACGGGAAGAAAACATGGTTTTCAAAGGCCGTGAATATTATATAGTTTTTATTTACAATTACTACTAACTAATTAACCTTATTTTCATTGTTAATTGGGAAGTTTGATCAAGATTAAACTTTCAGCCCCGATTGGTAGGTCTTATAAGAGCTAAATAGGGACCAAAAGGAGGAAAACATAGTTTTCAAGGGCTGTGAATGGTATTACATAATTTATATGTACAATTACGACTAATTAACCTTATTTCTAGTGTTGTTGAGAAGTTTGACTCAAAGTCAAACTTTCAGCCCTATTTGGTCTGGTCTAGACCTTATAATAATAAGAGCCGAATAAGGTACAAATGGGGAAAACAAGGTTACCAAGAGCAAGGAGAAGTAATACATAATTTTACGTATAATTACTACTAAATAAACTTGTTTCTCGTCTTAATTGGGAAGTTTTATCAAAAGTCAAACTTTCAGCCCCGATTAGTCTGAACTAGGCTTTATAAGAGCCGAATGAATAGGGACCAAACGGGAGGAAAACATAGTTTTCTAGGGCCATGAATGGTATTACATAGTTTCTATGTACAATTACTACTAATTAACTTTGTTCTAGTGTTAGTTGAAAAGTTTGACCAAGAGTTAAACTTTCAGCCCCGATTGGCCTGAGTAAGCCTTATAAGAGCCAATTAGGGCCCAAACGGTGAGAAAACGAGATTTTCAAGAACCGAGAGTAGTATGACAAAGTTTTTATATATAATTATAACTAATTAAACTTGTTTTTAGTCTTAATTATAAAGTTTAGCTAAAAGTCAAACCTTCAGTCTTATTAGCCTGAATTAGGCCTTATTAGAGCCGAATAGGACCAAAACGGGAGAAAGTAAGGTTTTCAAGTGCTGAGAGTGGTATTACATAGTTTTTATATACAAATAGTACTAATTAACCTTATTTCTAGTTTTAATTAGAAAGTTTGACCAATAGTCAAACTTTCAGCCCTTATTAGTCTGAACTAGGCCTTATAAGAGCCGAATAAAGCACAAACAGGGAGAAAACGAGGTTTTCAAGAGATGGGAGTAGAATAACAAAGTTTTTATGTATAATTATTACTATTTAAACTTATTTCTAAGTTTGACCAAAAGTCAAACTTTCATCCCCGATTAGCCTGAACTAGGCCTTATAGAGCCGAATAGGGACCAAACGGGAGAAAAACATGGTTTTCAAGGGCCGTGAATAGTATTATATAGTTTCTATATACAATTACTACTAGTTAACCTTGTTTATAGGTTTGACCAAAAGTCAAACTTTCAGCCCCGATTGGCATGAACTAAGCCATATAATATCTGATTAGAGCCCAAAAGGGGAGAAAAGGAGGTTTTCAAGAGCTCAGAGTAGTAATACATAATTTTTATGTATAATTACTACAAATTAAACTATTTTCTAGTCTTAATTGAGAAGTTTTTCTAAAAGTCAAGTTTTCAGCCCCGATTAGCTTGAAGTAGGCCTTATAAGAGCCGAATAGGGACCAAACGGGAGGAAAACATGATTTTCAAGGGCCGAGAATGGTATTACATAGTTCTATGTACAATTTCTATTGATTAAGCTTTTTTATAGTGTTAATTGGGAAGTTTAACCAGAACTGAAACTTTTAGCCCCTATTGGCCCGAAAAGGGCCTTATATGAGCCTAATAGGGTCCGAAACGGGAGAAAATAAGGTTTTCATGTGCTGAGAGTGGTATTACATGGTTTCTATGTAAGATTAGTACTAATTAACCTTATTTTTAGTATTAATTGGAAAGTTTGACTAAAAGTCAAACTTTCAGCTCATATCAGCCTGAACTAGGCCTTATAAGAGCCGAACAAAGCCCAAACAGGGAGAAAACGAGGTTTCAAGAGCCGAGAGTAGAATGACATAGTTTTTATGTATAATTACTACTAATTAAACTTATTTCTATGTTTGACCAAAAGTAAAACTTTCATCTCCGATTGGCCTGAACTAAGCCTTATAAGTGCCAAATAGAGATCAAACGGGAGGAAAAAAATGGTTTTCAACGGCCGTAAATTGTATTACATAGTTTCTATGTATAATTAATACTAATTAATCTTGTTTATGGTGTTAATTGGGAAGTTTGATCAAAAGTCAAACTTTGAGCCCCGATTGGCGTGAACTAGGCCTTATAATAACCGATTAAGGCCCAAACGGGGAGAAAACGAGATTTTCAAGAGTCGAGAGTAGTAATACATAGTTTCTATGTATAATTACTACAAATTAAACTAATTTCAAGTCTTAATTGAGAAGTTTTACTAAAAGTCAAGTTTTCAGCCCCGATTGGCCTGAAGTAGGCCTTATAAGAGCCGACTAGGCACTAAACGGGGGGAAAACATGATTTTCAAGGGCCGAGAATGGTATTACGTAATTCTATGTACAATTTCTATTGATTAACCTTTTTTCTTGTGTTAATTGGGAAGTTTTACCAGAACTGAAACTTTTAGCCCCTCTTGGCCCGAAAAAGACCTTATTCTGCCTAATAGGGCCCAAACGGGGAGAAAATACAGTTTTCAAAAGTCAGGAGTAGTAATATATAGTTTTTATGTATAATTACTACTAATTATACTAGTTTCTAGTCTTAACTGAGAAGTTTACCAAAAGTGAAACTTTCAGTCCCGATTGGTCTGAATAAGACCTTACAATGGCCGATTAAGGCCCAAACGGAGAGAAAACGCGGTTTCAAGAGCTGAGAGTAATAATACATAGTTTTCATGTATAATTACTGAAAAGTCACCTAGAGGGGGGGTGAATAGGTGACGATGCTAATCTAGTGAACTTAATGCGGAATATAAAAACTAATTGCAATTACAACAATGATGCACACACAAGCAAGTATAAGATATAGCAATTTGCACAATACACAAAGTAAAGAGAGAGATAGAGAGAGTCAATGGATCAAACGCAAACACAGAGATATGTTATCGAGGTTCGAGCACCCAGCTCTACATCCCCGCCTTCGACACACGAAGGATTTCTAATCCACTAGCTAGTTCACCAAGAACTCTCACAAGGAGTACCCAACTCCTCTCTTTACAATCACAACCTCCTCCTTGAGGCACAACACCAAGCCAACAATCTCCTCACAACTTGAGGGTTTTCCAAACTCAAAACCAATACAAGGATCACCTCACAACCTTGAGGGATACAACCCAATAGCCAAACTTCCTCAACACAATGAGGGAAAGGCACAAAGCCAAGCTAAAGATAGGGTTTACAACTTAGTGGTTTCAAACAACAACCACAAAACAATCTCTTTTTCCCACACAAAATCCTATAGAAAAGATAGTAGATTTTAGCTCAAGTGTGGAGAAAACCAAGGGATTTGAAACCAGCAATTCAAAGAAAATCTTTTGGAAATAAATGAAACCAAGATAGAGAAGTTCAATTCAAAAGCTTTTCCCAAAACCCTTTTCTTTGATTTTTCAAACCCTAAAGAAAACACCAAAAAGATTGTTCAAATCAAGCTCAAAAACTTCTTTTTATTGCTGTAAAAACACCAGAGAGTATGTAAAAATTCGCACAAAAATTCTTAGAGAAAAACTCTTGCAAATGGGGTATTTATAGGCTAATCCAGAAAATAGCCGTTGGCAGCAGAACTGCCAGAAATACCCTGCCGGTCGACCGCCCGGTCGACCGCCCAACGGTCAATTTTTGACCGTTGTCAGCTACCGGTCGACCGCCCGGTCGACCGAAACAAACAGAGAGCAGACTGCTCTCAGTCCGGTCGACCGGTCCGGTCGACCGTCCTAGTGTCTCCAAACGTGCACAGATCTGTGCACGTCGGTCGACCGGCCCTGTCGACCGACCTTAGCCCTAGTCGACTAGTCAGGTTACTAGTCGACTTGGTTGAAGCCTGGAACAGAAAATTCGATTAGAAATATGTTTAAAAATTCTTTTATCTTTTCTAAAAATCACCAAAAATAGTTTTATCATTTTGCATTGATATATAAACATGTGGTAAAAAGTTTAGCTCAAATATCAATCAATATGAACTATTTTTGTGTCTTTTCATTTTTACCAAAAACCAAAAACTGTATTTTCTAAAACTTGGATTTTGAATAGAAAATACGTTTTGTCCAAAACTCTTCCAAGTACAAAAACATGATACTTAAACACATTTAGGCATGATGCATATGGATAGAAATCCAATATACATGAAACAAATATATATCATAGTTTTTGTCATTAATTCCAAAATATGTTTTGTCAAAAATACCAAAACATATAACACATGAATAAAGGAGTCAAAACTAAGTTTGTCTAGGAAATTAAAGCATGCATGTATATAGAACAAATCATATATACATTAAACCTTGTAAACTTTTTTTGATCTATCTATTCATGAAAACCTAGATCGGTTAAACCTAAAACCGAAAAACTGAAAACCAATATTCAAAACATGAAACGTGTGTGTTGTGAACTTGAGCATTATCATACTAATCTAATCTTTACAATTAGGCTCTAAACACAAACTAAACTAGGGATACCTAAGTCTTCTTGTAGAGCGCCGTCTCCAAGTTGACTCGGTCCAAACCGTGATTCACCAAGCTTGACTCCAATGAGTGCTAGATGTCATCTTTGATGCTTAGGCTCTTGAATCACCTTGTGAAAGATGTGTGGAAGCTTTCACCAACTAGTATCTTGTTAAATATCTAAAACTTAAACATTGCAAGATTATTAGTACACATAACTACATGAGTTAATCATCATCAAAACTAGAGTGAAAGGCCTTTGGGCCAACAATCTCCCCCTTTTTGATGATGACAAAACTCATGGAGTTATATATGCATGGATTAAAGTAAAGCTTCAAAGAAGCTCCCCCTAAACTCATGCATAACAATAAAACATATAAGATATGCAATAAATGTTCTTAAACACATATAAACATGTTCTGGATACCAATTAAAATAAAACATAAACAATGAACATGCTCTTGATACCAATAACAATAATATTGAAACCAACATATTATTACTAATGAAAACCAATTAAAACATATGGATAAATTAACCAAGCATATAAACTACAAATTCTTCTCCCCCTTTTTGTCAATCATCAACAAAGGGGTAAAAACAAACATAATGAAAATAAATACTTCTCCCCCTAAATCTTCAAAACAAAGAAGCAATAAATTATTCCAAGGGGTAAAACCAAAGTCAATATGATATCAATTGAAAATAACAAACTTTGAGAAATGCCAAATCCTATTTGAAATAAAACAAGGCATTGAAACAAAATAACATTTTATATCAAAATGAAAACATGTTATGTAAACTTGATACCAATAGATAATAAAAAATTGATACCAAATTTAAGGAAACAAATAGCATCTTGATACCAAAAGAAGATATTTTTCATTATAAGCATATGATACCAATTACTTTAATATCATAAAGTTAGGGAGTAGGAAACAAAAACAATGGTAAACCAAATACCAATTGAAATATAAAATATGAGTTTTCTCCCCCTTTATGAAATACCAAAGAAAATATGCATAGGCTTGAAATAAGATACCAATTGAAAATTAAATCAATTGAAACATGATATTCATTAAAAATTCAAGCTTAGCAATCTTAAAATTATGATAAAGCTTGTATATGGATACCAATTGAAAAATTTAAGCTTAACATAACCAAAATTTGTGCTTCAAGATATAGGGATATAATAAGCACAAATAAATCATCTATATATGTATGTATGAAATAGATACCAATTAAAATTGATACTATATGAAGTGTAAGCATACATATATAAAAAAAAAACATATATGAGTATACAAAAGGATGTCAAGATTGATACCAATTGAAAGAATTCAATGATATCAATTGAAACAACAATAAGATCAAGTGTATGACTCATATCAACTATACCACCCATTCATGTTTAAGTTTTAGATGATTTTTCAAGATAAAACATACTTGAACACGGTCTCCCATCCAACCGCCCATTGAAGGTAGGGGTTTTCAAAAATAAGTTTGAAAATAAGCTTTGTTTGAAAATCTCTACCATAGTGAAGAATACGAACTAGTTATAGGAAAAACTTTTAAAACTAGTACGAAATCCTTCAAGAAAGGAATACAACAAAATAGTTTTTCATGAAATAAGAAATCCACATGAAAATCAACACTCTAATCTAATTGAGCACAATTTTGACTCATGAAAACAAAACATGAGCAAGCAATAAAAGTGAGTGTACATATAAAGTGCGAATATCATAATCATGAAAATTTTTCATTAAGCTCAATCATTCCTTAAACATGAAAACACGAAAATCATCAAAACTCATTTAATCTTCATGGCATATGTATGTCCAATACAAACTAAAGTATACATACATATCCAAAATACAACGAGTCCACAAAATATATGCATTAAGGCACGTGGCTCAAAAAGGATAAACATGTATATCTAATAGTTTGGACAAGATAGACATATACATGAAGTTAAACAATTAAACACAAAATCAAGAAAAACTAAATCTTCACCAAAACGAATTTCATTTCAAGGTATATGTATGAATTGTCAACATAATAAGTATACATGCATATCCCTAAATACAATTGAGTCCAAAATATAGATTTGCATGAAAAGCAAATGACTCAAGGGGCATACATGTATATCTTAAGATTTGGCAAAATAGACATATACATGAAGTGAAAACACTTAATCATAGGAAAACACATCAAAAATAGGAATACATGTTTGAATGCACGAATCATCAAAACTAGACTATACTAGCACATTTAATGGGTACAAATAGGCATCCAAGCACAAACATATATAAAGGTTTATTTGTGGCCCATTCTATATACAAGTATAAATTCTAGTTTTAATGAAAACTAACATCTAAGCATATATCCAAATCATTAAGCATAAAACGAGTCATAAATCAACAATATTCTAAAAATGATCATCAAGTAAATCCACATGCTATAAGAATCATAATATCAAAACAATTGTGAAAACACAAATTATAGATTCATCTAAACAATGGAGATATCAAATTGCAATACATGCATAGTAATAAACACACTATTCAAAACATGAATCATTAAAATGAAAGTCATACAATCAAATGATCATTATGCATATGCATGTGCACTAGATCTAGAGCATACATGTTAGTTTAAACAAGGTGAGACACTAAATATAGATCCATATGAAACATGGGTGCTCAAGTAACTAAACATGTATAACACTATTCTAATAAGCATGGCATAGGCATAATGAATAACAAAACATGACATGCTATAAATAGATGAACATTTAAAACATGCAAATAAAAATGGGAGTTAGAGAATGATACCAAAACCGATGAAGGTGCTTCTCTAGTTCTCCAAACCACGGTGGTCCTCCCACCTAATCTCCTTGAGAGTGAAGCATCCAAATGGTTCTCCTTTTAGTTTAGAATGCATCCACCTCAAGGCACCAACACTCTCACGTTATGCGAGAACCTCCACCTACATCAAACATCAAAGAGGTGGATCTTGGTACTTATTTTCTTGTGGGTCCACGGGGGTTAGTATCTCTCCTAACCCAAACAAGATTAGTTGCTAAATTTTCAATATGTAATCTATCATAGCAAAATCTAGCAAGGTGGCCTTTTCGACCACAATGTGTACAAGTGTACACATGAGCATACATGTTATGATTGTGTCCGTGATGAGCATGTGTATGCCGTGATGGGTGTGCATGCATAGTTGGAGCTTGTTTCTTGCGAACCAAGGATTCCAAACGTGTGTGATTTAAAGCACATTGGCTCAAAGTGGAGCCCAAACAATCAACACTTTTCTTCAAATTATTTATATCATTTTCAATGCTAGAAGATAAAGTGGAGCATGCAATGGAAGTGCTAGAAGTAGAAGCTATGCTAGCATGGCAAACATGAATATCAATATCATTTTGTAAAGATTTATTTTTATTCAAAACCAAATCCAATTCTTTTGTTATGAAATCAATTTCATTTTTCAAGGTAACATTTTCTTTAAAAACAAGATCTAATTTTGAAGATAAAATCTCATTGTGCTTTACAACATCATCACAATCATTTTTGTTTTTCAAAAATTCATTTTCCTTTAAAGCAAGTTCGAGTTGAGATTTAAGTGAGTCACATTCACTTGCAATCTCTTCCTTCTCTTGCAACATCAATTCAAAATTAGAGCATAAATCCTTTAATTCATTTTTCAAAACAAGATTATCATCTTTCAAAAAATCATGTTTTTCTAACAAATTCTCAAGCTTTTGAACAAGTTCCATATTTAAAGTTTGAACTTCAAAACATCCATGACAATAGGAACTAGAGCTATCATCTATTTGAGAATCCGATTGTACCTCAAGGGAGTTCTTCCCTTGGACCATGAGGCATTGCTCTTCGGACTTTTCTCTCTTAGATCTCCTCATCTTGTTGATAATACTTGGAAGCTCGGGAGAAGTCAAGATGCTCCAAACTGCAAAAGCCGAATCATAAGATCAAAAACATGTAATAAATGTTCATTTAGAGATGCTCTAAGTGCCCTAAGTGCAAGTGCATTGGCCTTCTTATGCTTGCTATTTGTTGGGAGGGTTTCTATGGTAATGGCTTGATAAACAAGATGACCTAGTGTTTTTAAATGCCTAGTCATGTCTACCTTCCAAGTATCAAGTCTAAAATGGTCAAACATAGGAGGGCTATCCATGAGTGCAAACTAGATGAGTGCAAATGAAAATGCAAATGAAGATTAGCAAACTAAGATCTCACTCCTAGGTGGTTAAACCTAAATATCAGGAGCGCTAGCTCTGATACCAATTGAAAAGTCACCTAGAGGGGGGTGAATAGGTGACGATGCTAATCTAGTGAACTTAATGCGGAATATAAAAACTAATTGCAATTACAACAATGATGCACACACATGCAAGTATAAGATATGGCAATTTGCACAATACACAAAGTAAAGAGAGAGATAGAGAGAGTCAATGGATCAAACGTAAACATAGAGATATGTTATCGAGGTTCGAGCACCCAGCTCTACATCCCCGCCTTCGACACACGAAGGATTTCTAATCCACTAGCTAGTTCACCAAGAACTCTCACAAGGAGTACCCAACTCCTCTCTTTACAATCACAACCTCCTCCTTGAGGCACAACACCAAGCCAACAATCTCCTCACAACTTGAGGGTTTTCCAAACTCAAAACCAATACAAGGATCACCTCACAACCTTGAGGGATACAACCCAATAGCCAAACTTCCTCAACGCAATGAGGGAAAGGCACAAAGCCAAGCTAAAGATAGGGTTTACAACTTAGTGGTTTCAAACAACAACCACAAAACAATCTCTTTTTCCCACACAAAATCCTATAGAAAAGATAGTAGATTTTAGCTCAAGTGTGGAGAAAACCAAGGGATTTGAAACCAGCAACTCAAAGAAAATCTTTGGGAAATAAATGAAACCAAGATAGAGAAGTTCAATTCAAAAGCTTTTCCCAAAACCCTTTTCTTTGATTTTTCAAACCCTAAAGAAAACACCAAAAAGATTGTTCAAATCAAGCTCAAAAACTTCTTTTTATTGCTGTAAAAACACCAGAGAGTATGTAAAAATTCGCACAAAAATTCTTAGAGAAAAACTCTTGCAAATGGGGTATTTATAGGCTAATCCAGAAAATAGCCGTTGGCAGCAGAACTGCCAGAAATACCCTGCCGGTCGACCGCCCGGTCGACCGCCCAACGGTCAATTTTTGACCGTTGTCCGCTACCAGTCGACCGCCCGGTCGACCAAAACAAACAGAGAGCAGACTGCTCTCATTCCGGTCGACCGGTCCGGTCGACCGTCCTAGTGTCTCCAAACGTGCACAGATCTGTGCACGTCGGTCGACCGGCCCTGTCGACCGACCTCAGCCCTAGCGACTAGTCAGGTTATTAGTCGACTTGGTTTCAGCCTGGAACAGAAAATTCAATTAGAAATATATTTAAAAATTCTTTTATCTTTTCTAAAAATCACCAAAAATAGTTTTATCATTTTGCATTGATATATAAACATGTGGTAAAAAGTTTAGCTCAAATATCAATCAATATGAACTATTTTTGTGTCTTTTCATTTTTACCAAAAACCAAAAACTGTATTTTCTAAAACTTGGATTTTGAATAGAAAATACGTTTTGTCCAAAACTCTTCCAAGTACAAAAACATGATACTTAAACACATTTAGGCATGATGCATATGGATAGAAATCCAGTATATATGAAACAAATATATATCATAGTTTTTGTCATTAATTCCAAAATATGTTTTGTCAAAAATACCAAAACATATAACACATGAATAAAGGAGTCAAAACTAAGTTTGTCTAGGAAATTAAAGCATGCATGTATATAGAACAAATCATATATACATTAAACCATGTAAACTTGTTTTGATCTATCTATTCATGAAAACCAAGATCGGTTAAACCTAAAACCGAAAAACCGAAAACCAATATTCAAAACATGAAACGTGTGTGTTGTGAACTTGAGCATTCTCATACTAATCTAATCTTTATAATTAGGCTCTAAACACAAACTAAATTAGGGATACCTAAGTCTTCTTGTAGTGCGCCGTCTCCAAGTTGACTCGGTCCAAACCGTGATTCACCAAGCTTGACTCCAATGAGTGCTAGATGTCATCTTTGATGCTTAGGCTCTTGAATCACCTTATGAAAGATGTGTGGAAGCTTTCACCAACTAATATCTTGTTAAATATCTGAAACTTAAACATTGCAAGATTATTAGTACACATAACTACATGAGTTAATCATCATCAAAACTAGAGTGGAAGGCCTTTGGGCCAACAATCTCCCCTTTTTGATGATGACAAAACTCATGGAGTTATATATGCATGGATTAAAGTAAAGCTTCAAAGAAGCTCCCCCTTAACTCATGCATAACAATAAAACATATAAGATATGCAATGAATGTTCTTAAACACATATATAAACATGTTCTGGATACCAATTAAAATAAAACATAAACAATGAAACATGCTCTTGATACCAATAACAATAATATTGAAACCAACATATTATTACTAATGAAAACCAATTAAAACATATGCATAAATCAACCATGCATATAAACTACAAATTCTTCTCCCCCTTTTTGTCAATCATCAACAAAGGGTAAAAACAAACATAATGAAAATAAATACTTCTCCCCCTAAATCTTCAAAACAAAGAAGCAATAAATTATTCCAAGGGGTAAAACCAAAGTCAATATGATATCAATTGAAAATAACAAACTTTGAGAAATGCCAAATCCTATTTGAAATAAAACAAGGCATTGAAACAAAATAACATTTTATATCAAAATGAAAACATGTTATGTAAACTTGATACCAATAGATAATAAAAAATTGATACCAAATTTAAGGAAACAAATAGCATCTTGATACCAAAAGAAGATATTTTTCATTATAAGCATATGATACCAATTACTTTAATATCATAAAGTTAGGGAGTGGGAAACAAAAACAATGGTAAACCAAATACCAATTGAAATATAAAATATGAGTTTTTCTCCCCTTTATGAAATACCAAAAGAAAATATGCATAGGCTTGAAATAAGATACCAATTGAAAATTAAATCAATTGAAACATGTATTCATTAAAAATTCAAGCTTAGCAATCTTAAAATTATGATAAAGCTTGTATATGGATACCAATTGAAAAATTTAAGCTTAACATAACCAAAATTTGTACTTCAAGATATAGGGATATAATAAACACAAATAAATCATCTATATATGTATGTAAGAAATAGATACCAATTGAAATTGATACTATATGAAGTGTAAGCATACATATATAAAACAAAACATATATGAGTATATAAAAGGATGTCAAGATTGATACCAATTAAAAGAATTCAATGATATCAATTGAAACAACAATAAGATCAAGCGTATGACTCATATCAACTATACCACCCATTCATGTTTAAGTTTTAGATGATTTTTCAAGATAAAACATACTTGAACACGGTCTCCCATCCAACCGCCCATTGAAGGTAGGGGTTTTCAAAAATAGGTTTGAAAATAAGCTTTGTTTGAAAATCTCTACCATAGTGAAGAATACGAACTAGTTATAGGAAAAACTTTTAAAACTAGTACGAAATCCTTCAAGCAAGGAATACAACAAAATAGTTTTTCATGAAATAAGAAATCCACATGAAAATCAACACTCTAATCTAATTGAGCACAATTTTGACTCATGAAAACAAAAAATGAGCAAGCAATAAAAGTGAGTGTACATATAAAGTGCGAATATCATAATCATGAAAATTTTTCATTAAGCTCAATCATTCCTTAAACATGAAAACACGAAAATCATCAAAACTCATTTAATCTTCATGGCATATATATGTCCAATACAAACTAAAGTATACATACATATCCAAAATACAACGAGTCCACAAAATATATGCATTAAGGCACGTGGCTCAAAAAGGATAAACATGTATATCTAATAGTTTGGACAAGATAGACATATACATGAAGTTAAACAATTAAACACAAAATCAAGAAAAACTAAATCTTCACCAAAACGAATTTCATTTCAAGGTATATGTATGAATTGTCAACATAATAAGTATACATACATATCCCTAAATACAATTGAGTCCAAAATATAGATTTGCATGAAAAGCAAATGACTCAAGGGGCATACATGTATATCTTAAGATTTGGCAAAATAGACATATACATGAAGTGAAAACACTTAATCATAGGAAAACACATCAAAAATAGGAATACATGTTTGAATGCACGAATCATCAAAACTAGACTATACTAGCACATTTAATGGGTACAAATAGGCATCCAAGCACAAACATATATAAAGGTTTATTTGTGGCCCATTCTATATACAAGTATAAATTCTAGTTTTAATGAAAACTAACATCTAAGCATATATCCAAATCATTAAGCATAAAACGAGTCATAAATCAACAATATTCTAAAAATGATCATTAAGTAAATCCACATGCTATAAGAATCATAATATCAAAACAATTGTGAAAACACAAATTATGGATTCATCTAAACAATGGAGATATCAAATTGCAATACATGCATAGTAATAAACACACTATTCAAAACATGAATCATTAAAATGAAAGTCATACAATCAAATGATCATTATGCATATGCATGTGCACTAGATCTAGAGCATACATGTTAGTTTAAATAAGGTGAGACACTAAATATAGATCCATATGAAACATGGGTGCTCAAGTAACTAAACATGTATAACACTATTCTAATAAGCATGGCATAGGCATAATGAATAACAAAACATGACATGCTATAAATAGATGAACATTAAAAACATGCAAATAAAAATGGGAGTTAGAGAATGATACCAAAACCGATGAAGGTGCATCTCTAGTTCTCCAAACCACGGTGGTCCTCCCACCTAATCTCCTTGGGAGTGAAGCATCCAAATGGTTCTCCTTTTAGCTTAGAATGCATCCACCTCAAGGCACCAACACTCTCACGTTATGCGAGAACCTCCACCTACATCAAACATCAAAGAGGTGGATCTTGGTACCCATTTTCTTGTGGGTCCACGGGGGTTAGTATCTCTCCTAACCCAAACAAGATTAGTTGCTAAATTTTCAATATGTAATCTATCATAGCAAAATCTAGCAAGGTGGCCTTTTCGACCACAATGTGTACAAGTGTACACATGAGCATACATGTTATGATTGTGTCCGTGATGAGCATGTGTATGCCATGATGGGTGTGCATGCATAGTTGGAGCTTGTTTCTTGCGAACTAAGGATTCCAAACGTGTGTGATTTAAAGCACATTGGCTCAAAGTGGAGCCCAAACAATCAACACTTTTCTTCAAATTATTTATATCATTTTCAATGCTAGAAGATAAAGTGGAGCATGCAATGGAAGTGCTAGAAGTAGAAGCTATGCTAGCATGGCAAACAGGAATATCAATATCATTTTGCAAAGATTTATTTTTATTCAAAACCAAATCCAATTCTTTTGTTATGAAATCAATTTCATTTTTCAAGGTAACATTTTCTTTAAAACATGATCTAATTTTGAAGATAAAATCTCATTGTGCTTTACAACATCATCACAATCATTTTTGTTTTTCAAAAATTCCTTTAAAGCAAGTTCGAGTTGAGATTTAAGTGAGTCACATTCACTTGCAATCTCTTCCTTCTCTTGCAACATCAATTCAAAATTAGAGCATAAATCCTTTAATTCATTTTTCAAAACAAGATTATCATCTTTCAACAAATCATGTTTTTCTAACAAATTCTCAAGCTTTTGAACAAGTTCCATATTTGAAGTTTGAACTTCAAAACATCCATGACAATAGGAACTAGAGCTATCATCTATTTGAGAATCCGATTGTATCTCAAGGGAGTTCTTTCCTTGGACCATGAGGCATTGCTCTTCGGACTTTTCTCTCTTAGATCTCCTCATCTTGTTGATAATCCTTGGAAGCTCGGGAGAAGTCAAGATGCTCCAAACTGCAAAAGCCGAATCATAACGATCAAAAACAAGTAATAAATGTTCATTTAGAGATGCTCTAAGTGCCCTAAGTGCAAGTGCATTGGCCTTCTTATGCTTGCTATTTGTTGGGAGGGTTTCTATGGTAATGACTTGATAAACAAGATGACCTAGTGTTTTTAAATGCCTAGTCATGTCTACCTTCCAAGTATCAAGTCTAAAATGGTCAAACATAGGAGGGCTATCAATGAGTGCAAACTAGATGAGTGCAAATGATAATGCAAATGAAGATTAGCAAACCAAGATCTCACTCCTAGGTGGTTAAACCTAAATATCAGGAGCGCTAGCTCTGATACCAATTGAAAAGTCACCTAGAGGGGGGTGAATAGGTGACGATGCTAATCTAGTGAACTTAATGCGGAATATAAAACTAATTGCAATTATAACAATGATGCACACACAAGCAAGTATAAGATATAGCAATTTGCACAATACACAAAGTAAAGAGAGAGATAGAGAGAGAGTCAATGGATCAAACGTAAACATAGAGATATGTTATCGAGGTTCGAGCACCCAGCTCTACATCCCCGCCTTCGACACACGAAGGATTTCTAATCCACTAGCTAGTTCACCAAGAACTTTCACAAGGAGTACCCAACTCCTCTCTTTACAATCACAACCTCCTCCTTGAGGCACAACACCAAGCCAACAATCTCCTCACAACTTGAGGGTTTCCAAACTCAAAACCAATACAAGGATCACCTCACAACCTTGAGGGATACAACCCAATAGCCAAACTTCCTCAACACAATGAGGGAAAGGCACAAAGCCAAGCTAAAGATAGGGTTTACAACTTAGTGGTTTCAAACAACAACCACAAAACAATCTCTTTTTCCCACACAAAATCCTATAGAAAAGATAGTAGATTTTAGCTCAAGTGTGGAGAAAACCAAGGGATTTGAAACCAGCAACTCAAAGAAAATCTTTGGGAAATAAATGAAACCAAGATAGAGAAGTTCAATTCAAAAGCTTTTCCCAAAACCCTTTTCTTTGATTTTTCAAACCCTAAAGAAAACACCAAAAGATTGTTCAAATCAAGCTCAAAAACTTCTTTTTATTGCTGTAAAAACACCAGAGAGTATGTAAAAATTCGCACAAAAATTCTTAGAGAAAAACTCTTGCAAATGGGGTATTTATAGGTTAATCCAGAAATAGCCGTTGGCAGCAGAACTGCCAGAAATACCCTGCCGGTCGACCGCCCGGTCGACCGCCCAACGGTCAATTTTTGACCGTTGTCAGCTACCGGTCGACCGCCCGGTCGACCGAAACAAACAGAGAGCAGACTGCTCTCAGTCCGGTCGACCGGTCCAGTCGACCGTCCTAGTGTCTCCAAACGTGCACAGATCTGTGCACGTCGGTCGACCGGCCCTGTCGACCGTCCTCAGCCCTAGTCGACTAGTCAGGTTACTAGTCGACTTGGTTGAAGCATGGAACAGAAAATTCAATTAGAAATATGTTTAAAAATTCTTTTATCTTTTCTAAAAATCACCAAAAATAGTTTTATCATTTTGCATTGATATATAAACATGTGGTAAAAAGTTTAGCTCAAATATTAATCAATATGAACTATTTTTGTGTCTTTTCATTTTTACAAAAAACCAAAAACTGTATTTTCTAAAACTTGGATTTTGAATAGAAAATACGTTTTGTCCAAAACTCTTCCAAGTACAAAAACATGATACTTAAACACATTTAGGCATGATGCATATGGATAGAAATCCAATATACATGAAACAAATATATATCATAGTTTTTGTCATTAATTCCAAAATATATTTTGTCAAAAATACCAAAACATATAACACATGAATAAGGAGTCAAAACTAAGTTTTTCTAGGAAATTAAAGCATGCATGTATATAGAACAAATCATATATATATTAAACCATGTAAACTTGTTTTGATCTATCTATTCATGAAAACCAAGATCGATTAAACCTAAAACCGAAAAACCGAAAACCAATATTCAAAACATGAAACGTGTGTGTTGTGAACTTGAGCATTATCATACTAATCTAATCTTTACAATTAGGCTCTAAACACAAACTAAACTAGGGATACCTAAGTCTTCTTGTAGAGCGCCGTCTCCAAGTTGACTCGGTCCAAACCGTGATTCACCAAGCTTGACTCCAATGAGTGCTAGATGTCATCTTTGATGCTTAGGCTCTTGAATCACCTTGTGAAAGATGTGTGGAAGCTTTCACCAACTAATATCTTGTTAAATATCTGAAACTTAAACATTGCAAGATTATTAGTACACATAACTACATGAGTTAATCATCATCAAAACTAGAGTGGAAGGCCTTTGGGCCAACAATTACTACTAATTAAACTTATTTCAAGCGTTAATTGAGAATACCAAGAGCCAAACTTTCAGCCTCGATTAGCCTGAACTAGACCTTATATGAGCCGAATAGGGCCCAAACGGGAGAAAACATGGTTTTCAAGGGCTGAGAGTGGTATTGTATAGTTTCTCTATACAATTATTACTAATTAACCTTATTTCTAATATTAAATTGGAAAATTTGAACAAAAGTCAAACTTTCAGCCCTGATTAACCTAACTAGTTCTTATAAGAGCCTAATAACGTCCAATCGGGGAGAAAATATAGTTTTCAAAAGCCGAAAGTAGTAATACATAGTTTTTATGTATAATTAATACTAATTAAACTAGTTTCTAGTCTTAATTGAGAAATTTGACTTAAAAGTCAAACTTTCAGCCCCAATTGGCCTGACCTGGGCCTTATAAGAGCCGAATAGGGACCAAACGGCGGGAAAACATGGTTTTCAAAGGCATTACATAGTTTTTATGTGCACTTAGTACTAATTAAACTTATTTCTAGTGTTAATTAGAAAGTTTAACCTAAAGTCAAACTTTCAGCCCATATCAGCCTGAACTAGGCCTTATAAGAGCCGAACAAAGACCAAACAGGAAGAAAATGAGGTTTTTAAGAGCCGGGAGTAGAATGACATACTTTTTATGTATAATTAATACTAATTAAACTTATTTCTATGTTTGACCTAAAGTAAAACTTTCATCTCCGATTAGCCTGAATTCGGCCTTATAAGAGCCAAATAGAGACCAAATGGGAGGAAAACATGGTTTTCAAGGGCCGTGAATAGTATTACATAGTTTCTATGTATAATTACTACTAATTAATCTTGTTTATGGTGTTAATTGGGAAGTTTGACCAAAAGTCAAACTTTGAGCCCCGATTGGCGTGAATTAGGCCTTATAATAGCCGATTAAGGCCCAAACCGGGGGAAAATGAGATTTTCAAGAGCCGAGAGTAGTAATACATAGTTTTTATGTATAATTACTACAAATTAAACTAGTTTCTAGTCTTAATTGATAAGTTTACTAAAAGTCAAGTTTTCAGCACCGATTGGTCTGAAGTAGGCCATATAAGAGCCGAATAGAGACCAAACGGGAGGAAAACATGATTTTCAATGGCCGAGAATGGTATTACGTAGTTCTATGTACAATTTCTATTGATTAACCTTTTTTCTTGTGTTAAATGGGAAGTTTTATCAGTACTGAAACTTTTAGCCCCTATTGGCCCGAAAAGGGCCTTATAAGAGCCTAACAGGGTCCAAACGGGGAGAAAATATAGTTTTCAAAAGTCAGGAGTAGTAATATATAGTTTTTATGTATATTTACTACTAATTATACTAGTTTCTAGTCTTAATAGAGAAGTTTTACCAAAAGTGAAACTTTCAGTCTCGATTGGTCTGAACAAGACCTTATACTGGCCGATTAAGGCCCAATGGAGAGAAAACGAGGTTTTAAGAGCCGAGAGTAATAATACATAGTTTTCATGTATAATTACTACTAATTAAACTAGTTTCTAGTCTTAATTGAGAAGCTTTACCAAGAGTCAAACTTTCAGCCCCGATTAGCCTGAACTAGACCTTATATGAGTCGAATAGGGCCCAAACGGGAGAAAACATGGTTTTCAAGGGCTGAGAGTGGCATTGTATAGTTTCTATATACAATTATTACTAATTAACCTTGTTCTAATATTAAATTGGAAAATTTAAATAAATGTCAAACTTTCAGCCCTGATTAACCTGAACTAGTCCTTATAAGGAGCCTAATAACGTCCAATCGGGGAGAAAATATAGTTTTCAAAAGCCAAAAGTAGTAATACATAGTTTTTATGTATAATTACTACTAATTAAACTAGTTTCTAGTCATAATTGAGAAGTTTGACTTAAAGTCTAACTTTCAGCCCCGATGGGCCTGAACTAGACCTCATAAGAGTCGAATAGGAACCAAACGGGAGGAAAACATGGTTTTCAAAGGTCCTGAATGGTGTTACATTATTTTTATGTACAATTACTAATAATTAGCCTTGTTTCTAGTGTTAATGAGAAAGTTTGACCAAAAGTCAAACTTTCAGTCCCGATTGGCCTAAACTAGGCATTATAATAGCCGATTAGGGCCTAAATAGGGAGAAAATGAGGTTTTCAAGGGTCATTAGCAGTAGTACATAGTTTTTCTGTATAATTATTACTATTTACATTAGTTTCTAATCTTAATTGGAAAGTTAAACAAAAATTAACCTTTCAGCCTCGATTGGCCTAAACTACACCTTAAAAGAGTCGAATAGTGACTAAACGGGTGGAAAATATGGTTTTCAAGGGCCGTAAAAGGTATTACATAGTGCTATGTATAATTACTACTGAATAACCTTATTTCTAGTGTTAATTGAGAAGTTTGACTAAATTGAAACTTTCAGCTCCTATTGGCCTGAATTAGGCCTTATAAGAGCCTAATGGGTCCAATCAGAGACAAAATACAGTTTTCAAAAGTCAGGAGTTGTATTATATAGTTTTTTTGTATAATTATTACTAAATAAACTTATTTCTAGTCTTAATTGGAAAGTTTGACCAAAAGTCAAACTTTTAGCTCTTATTGCAAACTTTCAGCCCTTATTACCTGAACTAGGCTTTATGAGCCGAATATGGCCCAAACCGGAAGAAAATATGATTTTCAAGAGTTTAGAGTGGTATTACATAGTTTCTATGTATAATTACTACTAATTTATTTTATTTCTAGCGTTAATTGGGATTACTGACCTAAAGTCAAACTTGCATCTCCGATTGGCCTGGGCCGCCATATAAGAGCCGAACAAGGTCCAAACCCAGAAATGAGGTTTTCAAGAGTCGGAAGTAGTATTACATAGTTTTTTATGTGTAATTACTACTGATTAAACTTATTTCTAGTCTTAATTGTGAAGTTTTACCAAAAGTTAAACTTTCAGCCCCGATTGGCCTGAACCAGGTCATATAAGAGCCATATAGGGCCCAAACGGGGAGAAACCATGGTTTTCAGGATTCGGGAGTAGTTCACATAGTTTCTATGTATAAACTGTAACTAATTAATTTGTTTCTATTCTTAATTTGTAAGTATGACCAAAATTCAAATTTTCAGCCTCGATTAGCCAGAAGTAGGCCTTATAGGAGCCAAATGGGGGCTAAACTAAAGGAAAACATGATTTTCAAGAGTTAAGAGTGATATTACATAGTTTTCATGTTCAATTATTGTGAATTAACCTTGTTTCTAGTGTTAATTGAGAAGTTTGACCAAAATTAAACTTTAAGCTCTTGATAGTCTAAACTAGGCCTTATAAGAGCCGAATAGGACCCAAACGGGTGAAAGGCGGTTTCCCATTAGGGCCCTATACTACTAATTAAAATTGTTTTAAGTTTTAATCAGGAAGTTTGACCAAAAGTCGAACATTAAGCCCTTATTGGCCTGAACTAGGCCTTATTAGAGCTGAATAGGGCCAAAACAGGGAGAAAACGAGGTTTTTAAGAGCCAAGAGTAGTATTACAAAGTTTTAATATATAACCACTATAAATTAAACTTTTTTTTATTCTTAATTTGTAAGTTTGACCAAAAGTGAAACTTTCAGCCCTGATTGGCCTTATAAGAATCGAAAAGGGACCAAACGGGAGGAAAACATAGTTTTCAAGGGCTGTGAATAGTATTACATAGTTTCTATGTACAATTACTACTAATTAACCTTGTTTATAGTGTTAATTGAGAAGTTTGACCAAAAGTCAAACTTTCATCCCCGATTGGCGTGAACTAAGCCTTATAATAGCTGATTAGAGCCCAAAAGGGGAGAAACGAGGTTTTCAAAAGCTGAGAGTAGTAATACATAATTTTTATGTATAATTACTACAAATTAAATTATTTTCTAGTCTTAATTGAGAAGTTTTACTAAAAGTCAAGTTTCCAGCCCCGATTGGCCTAAACTAGGCATTATAATAGCCGATTAGGGGCTAAACAGGGAGAAAATGAGGTTTTCAAGGGTCATTAGCAGTAGCACATAGTTTTTCTGTATAATTATTACTATTTAAATTAGTTTCTAATCTTAATTGGAAAGTTAAACAAAAATTAACCTTTCAGCCTCGATTGGCCTAAACTACACCTTAAAAGAGTCGAATAGTGACTAAACGGGTGGAAAATATGATTTTCAAGGGCCGTAAAAGGTATTACATAGTGCTATGTATAATTACTACTGAATAACCTTATTTCTAGTGTTAATTAAGAAGTTTGACTAAAATTGAAACTTTCAGCTCCTATTGGCCTGAATTAGGCCTTATAAGAGCCTAATGGGTCCAATCAGAGACAAAATACAGTTTTCAAAAGTCAGGAGTTGTATTATATAGTTTTTTTTGTATAATTATTACTAAATAAACTTCTAGTCTTAATTGGAAAGTTTGACCAAAAGTCAAACTTTTAGCTCTTATTGCAAACTTTCAGCCCTTATTACCTGAACTAGGCTTTATGAGCCGAATATGGCCCAAACCGGAAGAAAATTTGATTTTCAAGAGCTTAGAGTGGTATTACATAGTTTCTATGTATAATTACTACTAATTTATTTTATTTCTAGCGTTAATTGGGATTACTGACCTAAAGTCAAACTTGCATCTCCGATTAGCCTGGGCCGCTATATAAGAGCCGAACAAGGCCCAAACAGGGAGAAATGAGGTTTTCAAGAGTCGGAAGTAGTATTATATAGTTTTTATATTAATTTCTACTGATTAAACTTATTTCTAGTCTTAATTGGGAAGTTTTAGCAAAGTTAAACTTTCAGCCCCGATTGGCCTGAACCAGGTCTCTTATAAGAGCCATATAGGGCCCAAACGGGGAGAAACCATGGTTTTCAGGATTCGGGAGTAGTTCACATAGTTTCTATGTATAAACTGTAACTAATTAATTTGTTTCTATTCTTAATTTGTAAGTATGACCAAAATTCAAACTTTCAGCCTCGATTAGTCAGAACTAGGCCTTATAGGAGCCAAATAGGGGCCAAACTAGAGGAAAACATGATTTTCAAGAGCTAAGAGTGATATTACATAGTTTTCATGTACAATTATTGCGAATTAACCTTATTTCTAGTGTTAATTGAGAAGTTTGACCAAAAAATAAACTTTAAGCTATTGATAGCCTAAATTAGGGCTTATAAGAGCCGAATAGGACCCAAACGGGTGAAAAGGCGGTTTTCCCATTAGAGCCCTATACTACTAATTAAAATTGTTTTAAGTTTTAATCAGGAAGTTTGACCAAAAGTCGAACATTAAGCCCTTATTGGCCTGACCTAGGCCTTATTAGAGCTGAATAGGGCCAAAACAGGGAGAAAACGAGGTTTTTAAGAGCCGAGAGTAGTATTACAAAATTTTAATATATAACCACTATAAATTAAACTTTTTTTTATTCTTAATTTGTAAGTTTGACCAAAAGTGAAACTTTCAGCCCTGATTGGCCTTATAAGAATCGAAAAGGGACCAAACAGGAGGAAAACATGGTTTTCAAGGGCTGTGAATAGTATTACATAGTTTCTATATACAATTACTACTAATTAACCTTGTTTATAGTGTTAATTGAGAAGTTTGACCAAAAGTCAAACTTTCATCCCCGATTGGCGTGAACTAAGCCTTATATAATAGCTTATTAGAGCCCAAAAGGGGAGAAAACGAGGTTTTCAAGAGCTGAGAGTAGTAATACATAATTTTTATGTATAATTAGTACAAATTAAATTATTTTCTAGTCTTAATTGAGAAGTTTTACTAAAAATCAAGTTTCCAGCCCCGATTGGCCTGAAGTAGGCCTTATAAGAGCCGAATAGGGACCAAATGGTATTACATAGTTTCTAAGTATAATTACTACTAATTAACTTTATTTCTAGTGTTAATTGAAAAGTTTGACCAAGAGTTAAACTTTCAGCCCCGATTGGCCTGAGGTATGCCTTATAAGAGCCGATTAGGGCCCAAACGGGAGAAAACGAGATTTTCAAGAACCGAGAGTAGTGTGACATTGTTTTTATATATAATTACCACTAATTAAACTTGTTTTTAGTCTTAATTATAAAGTTTAACTAAAAGTCAAACCTTCACTCTTATTTGCCTGAATTAGGCCTTATTAGAGCCGAATAGGACCAAAACGGGAGAAAATAAGGTTTTCAAGTACTGAGAGTGGTATTACATAATTTTTATGTACAATTAGTTCTAATTAACCTTATTTCTAGTGTTAATTAGAAAGTTGACCAATAGTCAAACTTGCGGCCCTTATTACTCTGAATTAGGCCTTATAAGAGCCGAATAAAGCACAAATAGGGAGAAAATGAGGTTTTCAAGAGATGGGAGTAGAATAACATAGTTTTTATGTATAATTATTACTAATTAAACTTATTTCTAAGTTTGACCAAAGTCAAACTTTCATCCCCGATTAGCCGGAACTAGGCCTTATAGAGCCGAATAGGGACCAAAATGGTGAAAAATATGGTTTTCAAGGGCCGTGAATAGTATTACATAGTTTCTATGTACAATTACTACTAATTAACCTTGTTTATAGTGTTAATTGAGAAGTTTGACCAAAAGTCAAACTTTCAGCCCCGATTAGCGTGAACAAAGCCATGTAATAGCTGAATAGAGCCCAAAAGGGGAGAAAACGAGGTTTTCAAGAGCTGAGAGTAGTAATACATAATTTTTATGTATAATTACTACAAATTAAACTATTTTCTAGTCTTAATTGAGACGTTTTATTAAAAGTCAAGTTTTCAGCCTCGATTGGCCTGAAGTAGGCCTTATAAGAGCCGAATAGGGACCAAACAGGAGGAAAACATGATTTTTAAGGGCCGAGAATTGTATTACGTAGTTCTATGTACAATTTCTATTGATTAAGCTTTTTTCTAGTGTTAATTAGAAAGTTTGACTAGAACTGAAACTTTTAGCCCCTATTGGTCCGAAAAGGGCCTTATAGAGCCTAATAGGGTCCGAAACGGGAGAAAATAAGGTTTTCATGTGCTGAGAGTGGTATTACATAGTTTTTATGTACAAATAGTACTAATTAACCTTATTTCTAGTGTTAATTAAAAAGTTTGACCAAAAGTCAAACTTTCAGCCCATATCAGCCTGAACTAGGCCTTATAAGAGCCAAACAAAGCCCAAACCGGGAGAAAATGAGGTTTTCAAGAGCCGGGAGTAGAATGACATAGTTTTTATGTATAATTAATACTAATTAGACTTATTTCTACGTTTGACCAAAGTAAAACTTTCATCTCCGATTGGCCTGAATAAGGCCTTATAAGAGCCAAATAGAAACCAAACGGGAGAAAAACATGGTTTTCAAGGGCCACGGTATTACATAGTTTCTTTGTATAATTTTACTAATTAATCTTGTTTATGGTGTAATTAGGAAGTTTGACCAAAAGTCAAACTTTGAGCCCCGATTGGCGTGAACTAGGCCTTATAATAGCCGATTAAGGTCCAAACGGGGAGAAAATGAGGTTTTCAAGAGCCGAGAGTAGTAATACATAGTTTTTATGTATAATTACTACAAATTAAACTAGTTTCTAGTCTTAATTGAGAAGTTTTACTAGAAGTCAAGTTTTCAGCCCCGAATGGCCTGAAGTAGGCATTATAAATAGGGACCAAACGGGAGGAAAACATGATTTTCAAGGGCCGAGAATGGTATTGCGTAGTTCTATGTACAATTTCTATTGATTAACCTTTTTCTTGTGTTAATTGGTTAGTTTTACCAGAACTGAAACTTTTAGCCCCTATTGGCCTGAAAAAGGGCCTTATAAGAGCCTAACAGGGTCCAAACGGGGAGAAAGTACAGTTTTCAAAAGTCAGGAGTAGTAATATATAGTTTTTATGTACAATTACTACTAAGTATACTAGCTTTCAGTCCCGATTGGTCTGAACAAGACCTTATAATGGCCGATTAAGGCCCAAACGAGAGAGAAAACGCGGTTTCAAGAGCTGAGAGTAATAATACATAGTTTCATGTATAATTACTAATTAAACTAGTTTCTACTCTTAATTGAGAATACCAAGAGTCAAACTTTCTGCCCCGATTAGCCTGAACTAGACCTTATATGAGCCGAATAGGGCCCAAACGGAGGGAGAAAACATGGTTTTCAAGGGTGAGAGTGGTATTGTATAGTTTCTATATACAATTATTACTAATTAACCTTGTTTCTAATATTAAATTGGAAAATTTAAACAAAAGTCAAACTTTCAGCCCTGATTAACCTGAACTAGTCCTTATAAGAGCCTAATATCGTCCAATCGAGAGAAAATATAGTTTCAAAAGCCGAAAAGTAGTAATATAGTTTTTATGTATAATTACTACTAATTAAACTAGTTTCTAGTCTAATTGAGAAGTTTGACTTAAAAGTCAAACTTTCAGCCCGATTGGCCTGAACTGCGCCTCATTAGAGCCGAATAGGGACTAAACGGGAGGAAACTTGGTTTCAAAGGCCCTGAATGGTGTACATATTTTTATGTACAATAACTAATAATTAGCCTTGTTTCTAGTGTTAATGAGAAAGTTTGACCAAAAGTCCAACTTTCAGTCCCGATTGGCCTAAACTAGGCATTATAATAGCCGATTAGGGCCTAAACAGGGAGAAAATGAGGTTTTCAAGAGTCATTAGCAGTAGCACATAGTTTTTATGTATAATTATTACTATTTAAACTAGTTTATAATCTTAATTGAAAAGTTTTACCAAAAATCAAACTTTCAGCCTCGATTGGCCTAAACTACACCTTATAAGAGTCGAATAATGACTAAACGGGAGGAAAATATGGTTTCAAGGGCCGTAAAAGGTATTACATAGTGCTATGTACAATTACTACTGAATAACCTTATTTCTAGTGTTAATTGAGAAGTTGACTAAAATTGAAACTTTCAGCTCCTATTGGCCTGAATTTGGCCTTATAAGAGCCTAATGGGTCCAATCAGAGAGAAAATACAGTTTTCAAAAGTCAGGAGTTGTATTATATTGTTTTTAGGTATAATTATTACTAAATAAACTTGTTTCTAGTATAAATTAGAACGTTTGACTAAAAGTCAAACTTTCAGCCCTTATAGGCCTGAACTAGGCCTTATAGAGCCGAATATGAGGAAGAAAACATGATTTTCAAGAGCTTAGAGTGGTATTACATAGTTTTTAAGTACAATTACTACTAATTTATTTTATTTCTAGCGTTAATTGGGATTACTGACCTAAAGTCAAACTTGCATCTCAGATTGGCCTAGGCCGCTAAATAAGAGCCGAATGAGGTCCAAACAAGGAGAAATGAGGTTTTCAAGTGTCGGGAGTAGTATTACATAGTTTTTATGTGTAATTACTACTAATTAAACCTTTTTCTAGTCTTAATTGGGAAGTTTTACCAAAAGTTAAACTTTCAGCCCCGATTGGCCTGAACCAGGTCTTATAAGAGCCATATAGGGCCCAAACGGGGAGAAACCATGGTTTTCAGGATTCGGGAGTAGTTCACATGTATAAACTATAACTAATTAATTTGTTTCTATTCTTAATTTGTAAGTTTGATCAAAAGTGAAATTGTTTTAAGTTTTACTATAACTATAACTTAGGCGGTTTCCCATTAGGTCCCTATACTACTAATTAAAATTGTTTTAACTTTTAATTAGGAAGTTTGACCAAAAGTCGAACATTAAGCCCTTATTGGCCTGAACTAGGCGTTATTAGAGCTGAATAGGGTCAAAACAGGGAGGAAAACGAGATTTTTAAGAGCCGAGAGTGGTATTACAAATTTTTATATATATAACCACTGTAAGTTAAATTTTTTTTATTTTTGATTTGTAAGTTTGATCAAAAGTGAAACTTTCAGCCCTAATTGGCCTAATAAGAATCAAAAAGGGACTAAATGGAAAAAAACATGGTTTTAAAGGCCCGTGAATGGTATTACATAGTTTTTATGTACAATTACTACTAATTAACCTTATTTTCAGTGTTAATTGGGAAATTTGATCAAGAGTCAAACTTTCAGGCCTGATTGGCCAGAAATAGGTCTTATAAGAGCCGAATCGGGACCAAAAGGGAGGAAAACATAGTTTTCAGGGGCTGTGAATGGTATTACATAGTTTATATGTACAATTACGACTAATTAACCTTATTTCTAGTGTTATTGAGAAATTTGACTAAAAGTCAAACTTTCAGCCCAGTTTGGTCTGGATTAGACCTTATAACATAAGAGCGGAATAAGGTACAAACGGGAAAAATAAGGTTCCAAGAGCAAGGAGAAGTAATACATAATTTTATGTATAGTACCACTAATTAAACTTGTTTCTCATCTTAATTCGAAAGTTTTACCAAAAGTCAAAATTTCAGCCCAGATTGGTCTGAACTAGGCTTTATAAGAGCCGAATAGGGACCAAACGGGAGGAAAACATGATCTTCTAGGGCTATGAATGGTATTACATAGTTTCTATGTATAATTACTACTAATTAACTTTGTTTCTTGTGTTAATTGGAAAGTTTGATCAAGAGTCAAACTTTCAGCCCCGATTGGCCTGAATTAGGCCATATAAGAGCCGATTAGGGCCCAAACGGGGAGAAAATGAGGTTTTCAAGAGCCGAGAGTAGTATGACATAGTTTTTATGTATAATTACTACTAATTAAACTTGTTTTTAGTCTTAATTATAAAGTTTGACCAAAAGTCAAACCTTCAGTTCTTATTAGCCTAAACTAGCCTCATTAGAGACGAATAGGACCCAAACGGGAGAAAACAAATTTTTCAAGTGCTGAGAGTGGTATTACATAATTTTTATGTATAAATAGTACTATTAACTTTATTTCTAGTGTTAATTGTAAAGTTTGATCAATAGTCAAACTTTCAGGCCTTATTAGTCTGAAGTAGGCCTTATAAGAGCCGAATAAAGCACAAACAGGGAGAAATAAGGTTTTAAGAGATAGGAGTAGAATAACATAGTTTTTATGTGTAATTACTACAATTAAACTTATTACTAAGTTTGGCCAAAAGTCAAACTTTCATCCCTGATTAGCCTGAACTAGGCCTTATAGAGCCTAATTAGGGACCAAACGGGAGAAAAACATGATTTTCAAGGGCCGTGAATTGTATTACATAGTTTCTATGTACAATTACTACTAATTAACCTGTTTATAGTTTTAATTGAGAAGTTTGACCAAAATTCAAACTTTCAGCCCCGATTGGCGTGAACTAAACCTTATAATAGCTGATTAGAGCCCAAAAGGGGAGAAAACATAGTTTCAAGAGCTAAGAGTATACATAATTTTTACGTATAATTACTATAAATTAAACTATTTCTATTTCTAGTCTTAATTGAGAAGTTTTACTAAAGTCAAGTTTTCAGCCCCGTGTGGCCTGCAGTATGCCTTATAAGAGCCGAATCGGGACCAAACGGGAGGAAATATGATTTTCAAGGGCCGAGAATGGTATTACGTAGTTCTATATACAATTTCTATTGATTAAGCTTTTTTCTAGTGTTAATTCGGAAGTTTGACCAGAACTGAAACTTTTAGTCCCTATTGACCCGAAATGGCCATATAAGAGCCTAATAGGGTCCAAAACGGGAGAAAAATAAGGTTTCATGTGCTGAGAGTGGTGTTATATAGTTTTTATGTACAATTAGTACTAATTAACCTTATTTCTAGTGTTAATTGGAAAGTTTGACCAAAAGTCAAACTTTCAGCCCATATCAGCCTGAACTAGGCCTTATGAGAGCCGAACAAAGCCCAAATAGGGAGAAAACGAGGTTTCAAGAGCCGGGAGTAGAATGACATAGTTTTTATGTATAATTACTACTAATTAAACTTATTTCTATGTTGACCAAAAGTAAAACTTTCATCTCCGATTGGCCAGAAGTCGGCCTTATAAGAACCAAAAGAGACCAAACGGGAGGAAACATGGTTCTCAAGGGCCGTGAATAGTATTACATAGTTTCTAAGTATAATTACTACTAATTACTCTTGTATATGTTGTTAATTGGGAATATGACCAAAAGTCAAACTTTGAGCCCCGATTGGCATGAAATAGGCCTTATAATAGCCGATTAAGGCCCAAACGGGGAGAGAAAACGAGGTTTTCAAGAGCCGAGTGAAGTAATACATAGTTTTATGTATAATTACTACAAATTAAACTAGTTTCTAGTCTTAATTGGGAAGTTTTACTAAAAGTCAAGTTTTCAGCCCTGATTGGCATGAAGTAGGGCTTATAAGAGCCGAATATGGACCAAAGGGAGGAAAACATGATTTTCAAGGGCCGATAACGGTATTATGTAGTTCTATGTACAATTCTATTGATTAAGCTTTTTTCTTGTGTTAATTGGGAAGTTTGACCAGAACTGAAACTTTTAGCCTCTATTGGCTCGAAAAGGGCCTTATAAGAGATCCTAATAGGTCCGAAATGGGAGAAAATAAGGTTTTCATATGCTGAGAGTGGTGTTACATAGTTTTTATGTACAATTAGTACTAATTAACCTTGTTTCTAGTGTTAATTGGAAAGTTTGACCAAAAGTCAAACTTTCAGCCCATATCAGCCTGAACTAGGCCTTATAAGAGCCGAACAAAGCGCAAATAAGGAGAAAATGAGGTTTTCAAGAGCCGGGAGTAGAATGACATAGTTTTTATGTATAATTAATACTAATTAAAACTTATTTCTATGTTTGACCAAAAGTAAAACTTTCAGCCCCGATTAGCCAGAACTAGGCCTTATAAGAGCCAAATAGGGGCCAAACTAGAGGAAAACATGATTTTCAAGAGCTAAGAGTAATATTACATAGTTTTCATGTATAATTACTGCGAATTACTTGTTTCTAGTGTTAATTGGAAGCTTGACCAAAAATTAAAGTTTAAGCTCTTGATAGCCTAAACTAGGCCTTATAAGAGCTGAATAGGACCCAAACGGGTGAAAAGGCGGTTTCCCATTAGGGCCCTATACTACTAATTAAAATTGTTTTATGTTTTAATCAGAAAGTTTGACCAAAAGTCGAACATTAAGCCCTTATTGGCCTGAATTAGGCCTTATTAGAGCTGAATAGGGCCAAAATTGGGAGGGAGAAAACGAGGTTTTAAGAGCCAAGAGTAGTATTACAAAATTTTATATATAACCACTATAAATTAAACTTTTTTTATTCTTAATTTGTAAGTTTGAACAAAAGTGAAACTTTCAGCCCTGATTGGCCTTATAAGAATCGAAAAGGGACTAAATGGGAAGAAAAACATGGTTTTCAAGGGCCGTGAGAATGGTATTACATAGTTTTTATGAACAATTACTACTAACTAATTAACCTTATTTTCAGTGTTAATTGGAAAGTTTGATTAAGAGTCAAACTTTCAGCCCCGATTGGTAGGTCTTATAAGAGCCAAATAGGGACCAAAAGGGAGGAAAAAATAGTTTTCAAGGGCTGTGAATGGTACTACATAGTTTATATGTACAATTACGACTAATTAACCTTATTTCTAGTGTTATTGAGAAGTTGACTCAAAGTCAAACTTTCAGTTCTATTTGGTCTGAACTAGACCTTTTAAAATAAGAGTCGAATAAGGTACAAACGGGGAAAACAAGATTTCCAAGAGCAAGGAGAAGTAATCATAATTTTACGTATAATTACTACTAAATAAACTTGTTTCTCGTCTTGATTAGGAAGTTTTACAAAAGTCAAAACTTTCAACCCCGATTGGTGTGAACTAGGCTTTATAAGAGCCGAATAGGGACCAAACGGGAGGAAAACATGGTTTTCTAGGGCCATGAATGGTATTACATAGTTTCTATGTATAATTACTACTAATTAACTTTGTTTCTAGTGTTAATTGAAAAGTTTAACTAAGAGTTAAACTTTCAGCCCCGATTGGCCTGAGTATGCCTTATAAGAGCCGATTAGGGCCCAAACGGGGAAAAAACGAAATTCAAGAACCGAGAGTAGTATGACATTGTTTTTATATATAATTACCACTAATTAAACTTGTTTTTAGTCTTAATTATAAAGTTTAACCAAAAGTCAAACCTTCAGTCTTATTAGCCTGAATTTGGCCTTATTAGAGCCGAATAGGACCAAAACGGAAGAAAATAAGGTTTTCAAGTACTGAGAGTGGTATTACATAGTTTTATGTACAATTAGTTCTAATTAACCTTATTTCTAGTGTTAATTAGAAAGTTTGACCAATAGTCAAACTTGCAGCCCTTATTAGTCTGAATTATGCCTTATAAGAGTCGAATAAAGCACAAACAGGGAGAAAATAAGGTTTTCAAGAGATGGGAGTAGAATAACATAGTTTTTATGTATAATTATTACTAATTAAACTTATTTCTATGTTTGACCAAGTCAAACTTTCATCCCCGATTAGCCTGAACTAGGCCTTATAGAGTCGAATAGGGACCAAACGGGTGAAAAACATGGTTTTCAAGGGCCGTGAATAGTATCACATAGTTTCTATATACAATTATTACTAATTAACCTTGTTTATAGTGTTAATTGAGAAGTTGACCAAAAGTGAAACTTTCAGCCCCGATTGGCGTGAACAAAGCCATGTAATAGCTGATTAGAGCCCAAAAGGGGAGAAAACGAGGTTTTCAAGAGTGAGAGTAGTAAGACATAATTTTTATGTATAATTACTACAAATTAAAACTATTTTCTAGTCTTAATTGAGAAGTTTTATTAAAAGTCAAGTTTCAGTCCCGATTGGCCTGAAGTAGGCTTATAAGAGCCGAAATAGGGACCAAACAGGAGGAAAACATGATTTTCAAGGGCCGAGAATGGTATTACGTAGTTATATGTACAATTTCTATTGATTAAGTTTTTTTCTAGTGTTAATTGGAAAGTTTGACCAGAACTGAAACTTTTAGCCCCTATTGTCCCGAAAAAGGCCTTATAAGAGCCTAATAGGGTCCGAAACGGGAGAAAATAAGGTTTTCATGTGTTGAGAGTGGTATTACATAGATTTTATATACAATTCGTACTAATTAACCTTATTTCTACTGTTAATTAGAAAGTTTGACCAAAAGTCAAACTTTCAGCCCATATCAGCCTGAACGAGGCCTTATAAGAGCCGAACAAAGCCCAAACAGGGAGAAAACGTGGTTTTCCAGAGCGGGAGTAGAATGACATAGTTTTTATGTATAATTAATACTAATAGACTTATTTCTATGTTTGACCAAAAGTAAAACTTTCATCTCCGATTGGCCTGAACAAGGCCTTATAAGAGCCAAATAGAGACCAAACGGGAGGAAAACATGGTTTTCAAGGGCCACGGTATTACATAGTTTCTAAGTATAATTCTACTACTTAATTTTTTTATGGTGTGTTAATTAGAAGTTTGACCAAATGTCAAACTTTGAGCCCCGATTGGCGTGTGAACTAGGCCTTATAATAGCCGATTAAGGCCCAAACGGGAGAAAACGAGGTTTTCAAGAGCCGAGAGTAGTAATACATAGTTTTTATGTATAATTACTACAAATTAAACTAGTTTCTAGTCTTAATTGAGAAGTTTTACTAAAAGTCAAGTTTTCAGCCCCGAATGGCCTGAAGTAGGCCTATTAAATAGGAACCAAACGGAGGAAAACATGATTTCAAGGGCCGAGAATGGTATTGCGTAGTTCTATGTACAATTTCTATTGATTAACCTTTTTTCTTGTGTTAATTGGGTTAGTTTTACCAGAACTGAAACTTTTAGCCCCTATTGGCCTGAAAAGGGCCTTATAAGAAGCCTAACAGGGTCCAAACGGGGAGAAAGTACAGTTTTCAAAAGTCAGGAGTAGTATATATAGTTTTTATGTACAATACTACTAAGTATACTAGTTTCTACTCTTAATGAGAAGTTTTACCAAAAGTGAAACTTTCAGTCCATATTGTTCTGAACAAGACCTTATAATGGCCGATTAAGGCCTAAACGGAGAGAAAATGAGTTTTCAAGAGCCGAGAGTAATAATACATAGTTTTCATGTATAATTAATACTAATTAAACTAGTTTCTAGTCTTAATTGAGAATACCAAGAGTCAAACTTTCAGCCCCGATTAGCTTAAACTAGACCTTATATGAGCCGAATAGGGCCCAAAGGGAGGAGAAAACATGGTTTTCAAGGGCTGAGAGTGGTATTGTATAGTTTCTATATACAATTATTACTAATTAACCTTGTTTCTAATTTTAAATTGGAAAATTTGAATAAAAGTCAAACTTTCAGTCCTGATTACCTGAACTAGTCCTTATAAGCGCCTAATAACATCCAATCGGGGGAGAAAATATAGTTTTTAAAAGCCGAAAGTAGTAATACATTGTTTTTATGTATAATTACTAATAATTAAAAAAGTTTCTAGTCTTAGTTGAGAAGTTTGACTTAAATGTCAAACTTTCAGCCCCGATTGGCCAAAACTGGGCCTCGTAAGAGCCGAATAGGGACCAAACGGGAGAAAAACATGGTTTTCAAAGGCCCTGAATGGAGTTACATTATTTTTATGTACAATTACTAAAATTAGCCTTGTTTCTAGTGTTAATAAGAAAGTTTGACCAAAAGTCAAACTTTCAGTTCCGATTGGCTTAAACTAGGCATTATAATAGCCGATTAGGGCCCAAATAGGGAGAAAATGAGGTTTTTCTTTATAATTATTATTTCGTAATCTAATTGGAAAGATTTACGAAAATCAAACTTTCAGCCTCGATTGGCCAAAACTACGCCTTATGAGAGTCGAATACTGACTAAACGGGTGGAAAATATGGTTTTCAAGGGCCGTAAATGGTATTACAAAGTGCTACGTACAATTACTACTGAAAAGCTTGTTTCTAGTGTTAATTGAGAAGTTTGACTAAAATTGAAACTTTCAGCTCCTATTGGCCTGAATTAGGCCTTATAAGAGCCTAATGGGTCCAACAGAGAGAAATACAGTTTTCAAAAGTCAGGAGTTGTATTATATAGTTTTTATGTATAATTATTACTAAATAAACTTATTTCTAGTCTTAATGGAAAGTTTGACCAAAAGTCAAACTTCAGCCCTTATTGGCCTGAACTAGCCTTATGAGCCGAAATGACCCAAATCGGAAGAAAATATGATTTTTCAAGAGCTTAGAGTGGTATTACATAGTTTCTATATATAATTACTACTAATTATTTTATTTCTAGCGTTAATTGGGATTACTGACCTAAAGTCAAACTTGCATCTCCGATTAGCCTTGGCCGCCATATTAGAGCCGAACAGGGCCCAAACAGGGAGAAATGAGGTTTTCAAGAGTTGGAACTACTATTACATAGTTTTTTTATGTAATTACTACTGATTAAA